>CAJHQP010005763.1:0-43283 GCA_905132765.1 Moricandia arvensis | reverse complement strand
TCTAAGGCAGTAATCCTAACACATGGTCCAGTTAAACTTGATAGATTCTGAATAAAAAGTAAAAAAAAAATTAGTGTTAAATAATATAAAAATCAATTATTTACAAATATAAAAAGTTAGAACTAAATCGAATAAATAAAACTTATTTAAACCCGAACCAAAACTCTTTAGATATCTACATGAATCTAAAATACATGTGGTATCCGAAGCAAATTCAGTAACCCAAACATTCATGCTTAGTATGGCGTTCGGCATATAAACCGAGAATCAAAAGTTGAATTGGAATTAAACCGAAAAATGGATACCAATGTTCATAAATATTTGAAAAGTTTTTATATTCTCAAAACAAGACAAAAATTCAAACTAAAACCAAACCAAAACTAATTGGATATCTGAACATCTAAAACTGAATTATATACCTAAATACTAATCATATTTATTTTTAAGTTACCACATATTCTAAAATCGCTACTTATAAACTAATATTGTATTGAATATTTTTTAAATTATTGAATTAGTTGAAAAAAATTGAATAGCTCAAGCATTGCTTACCCAGTTTTTTCAATTTATCTAAATTATCCGATATTTTATCCGAAAATCTATAAAAAATGTGATGTTACCCAAATTATCCAGAAATCTGCAAACAAACCGAGATCGAATTTGAACATAATTATCTGAACAAAAAATTAAAATTAAATCAAAATTCATAAATAACCAAACAGTTATTATATTCCTAAAATTGAAAAAAAAATTGAAAAATAGAAAAGTCAAAGAAAAGAGACCTGAACCAAAACCAAATCTAAAACAACTGTGCTCTCATATTATAATTGGTTTCTACAGAAAATAATTCAACGTGTCCATTTGAAAAATCTTATTACGATTTACAAAAAAAAAAAAAAAAAATAGAGTTGAATAGTTGCTATTCGATAACCAGCTCACCTGAAAATATCTACAAACATTCCCCAGTCGCCTTGACCGTTAGCAAACCTTCTAAAATTCTTCTTCATCTCTACAAACTCAACAGAGAAGGTCGCTTCCCCCTTCTCACTCTCCCCACCACCATGATGATCTCCAGAGGTTTATTCGGATGGTCTCCGCCTCGTATGCAACCACTAACCCCAGTCTCCGAAGTCTCCGAGCCTCCCGAGTCTCCCTCCCCCTATCCCGACCCAAGCGAGACCGGCGGAACCGACACGGCGGCGCAGGCGGAGGCTGACGAGGAGATGGAGGAGGAGCCCGATGAGGTCGAGCCACCTCCCGCTGCTGTTCCTTTCTCTCAGCTCTTCGCCTGCGCCGATAGTTTCGATTGGGTGCTTATGATCCTCGGCTCGGTGGCTGCCGCTGCACACGGCTCTGCTCTTATTGTGTACTTGCACTACTTCGCGAAGATCGTTGAGGTCCTTGCTTTCTCCAGTGAGAGATCGGACGATCGGTATGATCGACTCGTCGAGGTTAGTTGAAAAGCTTATTCAGTGCTGTAGATTGCTGGATTAGCAGGTAGGTTTCAAGAAATCATTAGGCGGTAATTAGGTGTTTTATAGAGGATTAACGACTAGGCTAGACTGATTTTTAGAAAAATCGTTTCACCTATGACTGATTTGCCGCCTAGGCGGTGCCTAGACCGAATTTTAGAACTTGAGTGAGCTGGAAGAGAATGTTTTGGTTCATTTCTTGATTAAATGCATTGATAGGAACAAACCATCTCTTGCTTAAGAGTTATAATTTCTGAGTTATGTGTTCCTCTAAGTTACTTGTGCTCCATTGTGCAGCTTTCTTTGACTATTGTGTACATCGCCGGGGGTGTTTTCATTTCTGGTTGGATTGGTAAGCCAATTTTTTTTTTTTGCGAAACATATGAATCTCTTCCACAAATGAAATGATGAGGTTAACTAGAAGTTCTTTATTTATAGAGGTGTCTTGCTGGATACTGACTGGAGAGAGGCAGACTGCTGTGATCAGGTCCAAGTATGTCCAAGTACTGTTGAATCAGGATATGAGTTTCTTTGATACATATGGTAACAATGGGGATATTGTGAGCCAAGTGCTGAGCGATGTCTTGCTCATTCAGTCAGCTTTAAGCGAGAAAGTATGTCCACATCTAACATGTTTGGCTCTTTTTGTTCTCATTGTGAGTTGTAATTCTTTGCTATTTCTCTAACCTTCTTTCGTGATGTTGGACTATGCAGGTAGGAAATTACATTCATAACATGGCTACGTGTATCAGTGGACTTGTTATTGGATTTGTCAACTGCTGGGAAATTGCACTCATTACTCTAGCCGCTGGTCCTTTCATCCTTGCTGCAGGAGGTATATCGAATATATTCCTCCACAGGCTTGCTGAGAAAATACAAGATGCATATGCTGAAGCTGCCGGCATTGCTGAACAGGTATTACGATTCCTAGGTTTATTGGGAAATTATGGAATTAGCATAAATGTTTCTTTTGACCGCAATAAACTTACAGATCCCGCTTTCTACTGCTCCCTTTAAAGATAGTTCATTGCCTCGGTTAAAATTTGGTGTGAATATTCTAACTCTTAGAATGATTTATCTTAAATGTGCAGGCGATCTCGTACATTAGGACTATATATGCCTTTACAAATGAAACTCTTGCAAAACATTCATATGCAACCCCCCTTCAAGAAACACTGAGATACGGTATATTGATCAGTCTTGTGCAAGGCCTTGGACTTGGATTCACTTATGGGCTTGCTATATGCTCGTGTGCCCTGCAACTTTGGATTGGACGATTCTTTGTTACCAGTGGAAGAGCAAATGGTGGAGAAATTATAGCGGCTCTTTTTGCTATTATTCTAAGTGGCCTGTAAGCTTTATTCTACTGTGTTGTCTTCATGTGTATATATATTACTTGTCTTAACTATGTATACTCTGTTGGGTAGGGGTTTGAATCAAGCTGCTACGAACTTCTATTCGTTTGATCAAGGAAGGATTGCTGCGTATAGACTGTTTGATATGATCACTCCTTCATCTTCCGCAGCTAATCAAGATGGAGCTGTGCCGGCTTCAGTTCAAGGAAATATAGAGTTCCGGAATGTGTATTTCAGCTATTTATCACGACCTGAAATTCCAATACTGAGTGGATTTTATCTCACTGTTCCTGCCACAAAAGCAGTTGCACTTGTTGGTAGAAATGGTTCAGGAAAAAGCAGCATCATTCCTCTAATGGAACGGTTTTATGATCCGACATTAGGTACTATGACTTGTGATTTAAGATGCACCACTTACCTGTGCATAGATACAATCATGAGCTGACGACATTTTGTGGTTCTTACTTTTGCAGGAGAAGTTCTTCTTGATGGAGAAAATATTAAAAATCTAAAACTGGAGTGGCTGAGAAGCCAAATAGGCCTGGTTACACAAGAGCCTGCTCTGCTAAGCTTGAGCATAAGAGAGAATATTGCATACGGTCGTGATGCTACTCTTGATCAGATAGAGGAGGCAGCTAAAATTGCGCATGCACACACGTTTATCAGCTCACTTGAAAAAGGATACGAAACTCAGGTAGACATAATTTTTTTGAAAAGTTTGTTATAAAACCTGTTTTGTCAGCTGGTATCCGGCCTTGAAGTGGGAAATGCCTTGTTTAACTTCTAGGTAGGGAGAGCCGGTTTAGCAATGACAGAGGAGCAGAAAATAAAACTTTCTATCGCTAGAGCTGTGCTTTTGAATCCAACAATTCTTCTTCTTGATGAAGTAACTGGAGGACTAGATTTCGAAGCTGAAAGAATTGTTCAGGAAGCTCTTGATCTTCTGATGTTGGGACGGTCAACCATAATAATAGCACGACGGCTAAGTTTGATAAAAAATGCTGACTATATTGCCGTGATGGAGGAGGGTCAGCTCGTTGAAATGGGTACGCACGATGAATTGATAAATCTTGGTGGGCTGTATGCTGAGCTTCTCAAATGTGAAGAAGCAACAAAGCTTCCGAGAAGGTATGATAGCTTAGAACATAACCAGTTAGCCGTGTGTTGAAATTTCTAGTGGCAAAATATATGTTTGGGCATCTGCTTTTTGTTATTATGATCTCTAGAGGGTGTATTTTTTGTAAATTATATTTGTGTAAGGAACTTGTATGTTCCTTCAGGATGCCAGTTAGGAACTACATGGAGTCTGCAGTGTTTCAGGTTGAGAGGGACTCTTCAGCTGGATGTGGCGTCCAAGAGCCATCATCACCAAAAATGATCAAGTCTCCATCTCTTCAAAGAGGTAGTGGTGTGCTCCGTCTCCAAGATCTGTCTTTTAATACTGAAGAATCACCTAATGATCATAGCCCTGCTGCACCTGAGAAAATGGGGGAAAATGGCTTGCCTCTGGACAATGTTGATAAAGAGCCAACTATGAACAGGCAAGATAGTTTCGAGATGAGGTTACCGGAACTTCCTAAAATCGATGTTCACGGTCCACAGCATAAATCAAATGGCTCCGATCCAGAGTCCCCTGTTTCACCCCTTTTGACATCAGATCCTAAAAGCGAGCGTTCCCATTCTCAGACGTTTAGCCGTCCTCTTAGTTCCTCTGTTGACACTCAAGCAAATGGTAAGAATGTTCAACACAAGGAGTCACCTTCCTTTTGGAGGTTGGCACAGCTTAGTCTCCCAGAATGGCTTTATGCTCTATTAGGGAGTGTGGGTGCTGCCATCTTTGGTTCTTTCAGTCCTCTTCTGGCTTATGTCATGGCGTTGGTAGTCACGGCATATTATAAGAGCAAAGGAGGCCACTTGCGCGAGGAGGTTGACAAATGGTGTTTGATCCTTGCCGCCATGGGGATAGTGACAGTTGTTGCCAATTTCTTGCAGCATTTCTACTTTGGTATAATGGGGGAGAAAACGACGGAGAGAGTTCGGAGGATGATGTTCTTAGGTACTGTATTTTTTTTTAATTCATTATAACTTGTACCACATTTTTACTACTTTTACTTGTCTCCCATCATTAATTTCCCTGAATTTACAGCAATGCTGCGTAACGAAGTTGGATGGTTCGATCATGAAGAGAACAGTCCAGATACGTTATCCATGCGTTTAGCTAATGATGCTACTTTTGTCCGAGCTGCCTTCAGCAACAGGCTTTCGATATTTATCCAAGATAGTTTTGCTGTTATTGTCGCTCTTCTTATTGGGTTGCTGCTTGGTTGGCGTTTGGCTCTTGTTGCATTGGCAACTCTGCCAATACTCTCTCTTTCTGCCATTGCTCAGGTTTGCATCGTATCTTCTAGAAGATTGCTTAGTAATTTTGCGGTCATTATCGCCGCTTGCACATATGGTTCTGATTTTGTAAACTTTTCCAGTTCAAGTAGCGAGTTAGCATGTGCTTCGTTGTTTTTTGCCATTTCATTTTCATGCACATTGCTCTGAAATTTTTGTTTATTCATCTGACATTGCATATTAATTACCCTCAAAATGAATTTGCAGAAACTGTGGCTTTCTGGATTCTCAAAAGGTATCCAGGAGATGCATAGAAAGGCATCGTTAGTCCTCGAGGATGCTGTAAGAAACATATACACTGTTGTTGCCTTCTGTGCTGGTAACAAGGTGATGGAACTCTACAGGATGCAACTCCAGCGGATACTCAGACAAAGCTTTTTCCACGGGATGGCTATCGGTTTTGCGTTTGGTTTCTCACAGTTTCTTCTGTTCGCCTGCAACGCGCTCCTCCTATGGTGCACTGCCCTTTCTGTTAAACGCGGGTACATGAAGTTACCCACAGCTATAACGGAGTACATGGTCTTCTCTTTTGCTACATTTGCCCTTGTCGAGCCATTTGGATTAGCACCTTACATTCTCAAGCGCCGTAAGTCTCTCATATCAGTATTTGAAATCATTGATCGAGTCCCAACGATTGAACCAGATGATAACTCTGCTCTCAAACCGCCTAACGTCTATGGAAGCATTGAATTAAAAAACATCGACTTCTCCTACCCATCTCGACCAGAAGTGTTAGTGTTGAGCAACTTCAGTCTCAAAGTCAGTGGGGGACAAACGTTAGCTGTGGTTGGCGTCTCAGGTTCTGGTAAAAGCACAATAATCTCACTCGTGGAGAGATACTACGACCCAGTTGCTGGTCAAGTCCTACTAGATGGGCGTGACTTAAAGCTATATAATCTGAGATGGTTGAGAAGTCATATGGGTCTGGTTCAGCAAGAACCCATAATCTTTTCCACGTCAATCAAAGAAAACATCATATACGCAAGGCCTAACGCGAGCGAAGCTGAGATGAAGGAAGCAGCAAGAATAGCAAACGCTCACCATTTCATCAGCAGCTTACCTCACGGTTACAACACACATGTCGGGATGAGAGGTGTGGAACTCACCCAAGGACAGAAACAGAGAATAGCGATAGCACGTGTAGTGCTGAAAAACGCTCCCATCATCTTGATAGATGAAGCAAGCTCGTCTATCGAATCTGAATCAAACCGGGTCGTCCAAGAAGCTCTCGACACATTAATAATGGGGAATAAAACAACTATTCTGATAGCGCATAGAGCTGCTATGATGAGACATGTGGATAACATTGTGGTTCTCAATGGAGGGAGAATTGTAGAGGAAGGTACACATGATGCTTTAGCAGCAAAGAATGGATTGTATGTCCGTCTAATGCAACCACATTTCGGTAAAGGTCTACGCCAACATCGACTGATATAGAAATGAAACCAAGGTTAGTTCTGTAGCAAATAGGGCTTGAAGGTGTACATTCCCACGGTGATGAAGATTCCTTCTCTAAGGTATATTGTTTATGTGTGCCATATTGTTCTAAGAAGACAACGTATTGTAAAGGTAATGTGTAAATATATTCACTTATTAGTATTGCACACACAACACACGAGATTTGAGGCTTCAAAGAGAAGAAAAAATGGGCAAGCCAGATAGTGTAGCTCCAGAGTCAAGAATGTATGTATTCCCGGAGACATATCGAGAAGAGTCATGAATAAGATAGCGAACCAGCGAGGTAAATCCCGGATCCACGGTCTGTTGCACCCTTAATGGTATAGTCTTCTGGGTCACGTTCTTGAGCCACTCTTTTTGCATTAGACCTTGCGTGATCTCTGACTTGAGAAGCCCCGGTGCGATCGAGTTCACTCTTATGTTGTACACACCTAACTCCATGGCCATCATCCTCGTCATGGTGTCAACACCGCCTTTGGAACAAGCATACGCGACTCCACCGGGTAACATTCCGCGGTGGAGTCCGGCGACAGATGAGACGTTTATCACCGAGCCGCCGCGTTTAGCGTCCCGCATTAAAATGCAAACGTACTTGGATACTAACCAAGGACCGGTTAAGTTAGTTCTGAAGACTCTGTCCCACTCGTCTTCAGACAAATCCAAACTGGACTTGACATTACCTCTCATTCCAGCGTTGTTGATCAACACATCTATCTTTCCGAAGATGTCCCAAGCTTGTTTGACAGCTTTCTGAATGGTGGCTGCGTCTGATGAAACGTCTAGCTCGAGCGGTGCGGCTAATTTGATTCCTGTTGAACTTAAGCTGTTGATTTCAGAGCAGAGAGATTCGAGACGGTCTACACGGCGAGCTGCTGCGATCATCTTACAGCCAGCTTTGGCCAGATCCAGACAGGTCTCTCTTCCTATACCAGAAGAAGCTCCTGTCAGAAGAACCACTTTGTCTTTAAGCTCACGCCATGGCTCTAGTTGCTTCAACACCTGCTTCTCTCCCATTAAAAAGGACACAAATAAATTCAAGTAACTTCAGATTATAAACACAGAAACATATGAAGATCAAAAGATTTGAAGACAAGGGTGATCTTATCATCAACGTATAGGGACGTGTACTTCAAAACCTTATCTGATAATTTGCATTAAAGAGGAAAGAAAGTGAAGGAAAGGTAATCTGGTCTTACCGTTGTTTGATGATTGCTCATATTACTTCTCTAGTGTGTCTTCTGTAGAAGCCCATAACATCCTTGTTATAGATTCTCTGTGAAACTAAACGACAACTTAACGTGGCTATCAAAATCTTCAACTGATTTTGTCTAATCACCCAACTAGTTAGGTTTTCTAAAATCTATTATATTATATACATATATGTCTGATTTTTCATTTTCTTTGTTTATTGGGTCAACTACGAGATCCATCCAAAAGATTTTTTCTCTTTCTTTTGTGGAAATAAACCTTGGTACATCGTCATCGCACATGTATTTAACAGAGTATTAAAAGACTAATAAAAATAATAGAGATTAAGACACGGATTATTGTTTCAGGACATGTGATATACTCTATAGTATTGACCAAATTAATAAGTAAATGATTTCTCTTCTTAAGAAAATGAAATCAAGTTTATTTAACCAAAAATATCAAAGTAGTTACTATATATTTTATGCTTCAACAACTTATTAATATAAAATATGTTTTTGAGAACACGAGTTTCAGGCCAACGAAAACAATAATAATTTCATAATAGCATGGGTGGACTCCACCGTGAACTTTATAATAAGTGTACTACAGCTGGCACCGTGCACTAGTTTATAGAACGCTTTACAACTAAAGCTTCAACATTAGTATCTTACTTTATACGTTTAAGTATAATTGGATTGAAAATTGGTTAAGTTATTGGTACTATTTAACCAGATTTAACCGGGTATCAAATAGGATGAGAAATAAAAACCAAAACATGTCTTCGAATCCAACGATAAAGTACAAATAAAGAAAACATATAATCTTTTTCTAGCAAAACTGAGACTAAGGAAGACAAAAACAAGTAAACTCCAAAAGTAAAATGACAGAGAGCTCGGAAGATAGTAGTAAGGCTTAGATGATTCCAATTTTGTTAGCAACATCCAAAGCATCATAATCAGGAGTCAATCTCACGTAGGCCTTCTTCGTTCCATCAGGTCTGCAAACAAGCCCATTTCATTATAAACCCATCTCTCTCTTAAGTTACCAATAGTGTATGTTGTTACCTGATGAGAGTATTGACTTTCTTGGTCTGAATGCCATACATCTTCTTGACAGCATCTTTGATCTTCTTCTTGTCAGCACGGATGTCAACAATGAAGACCAAGGTGTTGTTGTCTTCGATCTTCTTCATTGCGGACTCAGTGGTGAGTGGGTACTTGAGGATTCCGTAATGGTCCAACTTGTTCCTTGGTGTTGCACTGATGCGTGGGTACTTGGGATCTCTGGCCTTTGTCAATGTCTTTGGCCTGTGGAATGTCACCTTTGTCCTTATCTTCTTGTCCTTCTTCTTAATGACTTGGCCTGATTTCACCGCTTTCGCAGCTTTCAAGGCCTTGGCCTTTGGGTCAGCCTTCTTAGTGACATCAACTGCCACAAAAAAAGAGAGTTGAATCAATTTTAGAAAGCTTTGAGAACAAAAACTTGGACATTTTTAGAAAACTCAATTATACATGTCTATAAAAATCAAACCATAAAGTGGGAAATGCAAGCAAAACTCATTTATATGCAAATTATAACGAATTTTATAACCATTATTAGCAACTTTCGACAAAGATTACTGCTAGTAACAGGACATGTTCAACAGTAAACACAACACATTAAGCTTTGTCCCATTGCAAATCAATGTAAACGTCCAACACATAAAGAGAAGACAAATTAAGCACATTGAAAGATACAATAAGCAGCAAGAATGTAGTTGTATGATACTATATTAGGAAAAAAAGATAGTAGTAACATTTTAAAATGATAAGACTATTACAGAAATAAACTCTCAAACAAAAGCCAATAATAGCCTAATATGTGTAATAGCCATATTGAAATTAGATGAGGTATCAAAAGGAAAAGGCCGTACCTTTAGCTGGAGCCATCACTCAAAGTCAGATCCTTTCCGCAAAAACTGTTAAACCCATTGAAGTAAATCAGTTAGAAAGCAATCACCATGAGCGTAGCTCAGAAAAGCAGAAGAAAGGTTGAAGCTTTGGGAGGTAATCAATCAACGATAAAACACACAGTTTCTAGAGTAAGTGACAGGAAAATTAAAGCGTCTACAGAAACAGTTAATGTCATCTAAGCGATTCAAGTTGAGAAGAAGGCAATAGGGACGAACCTGAGCGGCTAAACGAAAAACCTTAGGATCAAAGTTTGAGAGAAAGGAAAATGAAAAGATAAAGAAGACGACTAATAAAAAACCCTAGCTCGTTGCCTTATGGGCCTTTTCTACATTAATGGGCCTTTTTCGAGCAAATGATTAAAAAGCACATTTTTAATTAGGTGAATGTGTCTAAACGCATTCATCTTAATTTATGACCCTTTTAACCTCGTGAGTATGTAGAAGCCCATTTGGTAGAGTGGTTTGATTAATGGTTCTACTTCAATATCAGGAGGTCTAAGAGGTACCATCAGCCCTGATAGGACGCAGTTAGATGTTAATCTTTGTAAGGCAGATAATATGGATTTGATAGGACAGTAAATATAATGTAATCAGACGTGAATCTTCATTAAACATGTAAAATTGTTGACTATAAAATCGTCTGTAATATTTTTCGGTTTGTAAAAAATAATAACATAATTATCCAACTGAAAAAAAACTCATCAGTATAATAATTATTGATCAAAGATTTAGAATTAGTTTTGTCTCTTATTTTTTAGTGGTAGAATTTAAAAGTATAAGGTCACCATTATCGCAGGCTTTTAGAGGGATTCTAAAGCCATGGGTCTCATGTTTTTTTTTTTAAATCTGTTGCAAAAGTCATCAAACAAGAGTCACTTTTGGTCAGTTTCTAGTACTGTTCTGCGGGTCCCACGACACGTGGCGGCCCGCAATTGATTCCATTTTTCAAACAAAAAAAAAATTTAGAAACCCAAAAGGGTTTCATCCGATAATCATGTCCTAAGAGACTAGATCACTCCTTATCTTTTGGTGTAATTCGTATGAAGTTTAATCTTTATATTTCACTTGTTGGTTAATAGAAAGTTTTTATTGAGCCAAAAAGAAAAGAAGACTCAAACAGAAACAAAACTAAAAACCAATAATGTAGACAACAAAACAGTTGATGCTACTGTTGTTAAACGATTTTGACTTAAGAAAACATATCAACATGAACCATACGTCTTTGAAGCATTCCCAAAAGGAGTAAGAACTTAGAGAGACGGAAATGTCCATTTTGTTTGGTTTTAGACACAAAAAAGTGAAACTTGCGCAAAACCAAAACTTGACGAGGAAGATCAGTAGTAAACGACCGGTTTAAACAGTAACTATTGGATTACACTTCCAACACAATTCAAAACCTACTTCAGTACTTGAACAACGTAAAGAAGGTTTACCAAGTGGTGAGAGTATATGTAAACATTGTAAGAAGAAGAAGTCCATTATAATCTAAAACCTTCTTAGAGCCCCTAACCTTGCTGTTTAATCTGATTATAACATATGCTAATAAATGGCTCCTTGAGTGATACATTCTCCCATTATAAGTTTTCCTAACTGTACAAGAGAGTTGTTTTCTCTCAACTTCAACTTCCATAACCAGAGATAGAGAGAGACCTGCATCATAGGCAAAAACCAAAAGAACAATATGGTTCTGTGAGGATTTGGCAAAACAGGTCATCTCATCCTAGCTTATTGGTGTTTTGTTCCAACCATACTCAGATCAAAATGTAATTACAGATTGTGTTTAGAGAACTTCTCACCTGAGCTGAATACTCTTAAACTGAAAATGGAAACGTGTTGGTGGAAGGAATCTGTGAACGATAAAGAAAAAAAAAAAGAGAGTAAATGTGTTGAACTTGCAGACGGGTGCTACAGCGCACTTAGCAGGGCAAGAAACTCAGTTTGATCCTCAGCTTCTCTAACTATCTGTGAACAAATGAAGAAGCAACTTATCAGTTAGCACACAATAAAAGGGGACCATAACAATATGAGAACCATAATAACCAAGTCACTACGAAATAAAAGCACTAGAGACTAAACCACAAAACTATCCAACATTAACTTCTTGAAATTATATAGACTTTCTGGACATATAACCTAGTCATTTTTCTAAAAATCGGTCAAAGCAGATGCCGTAGGCAAATTGGACCTACATGGAACCATTTTTCTTGGGGCCAAGGGCTCGAAAAACCGGTCCAGACGCCTACCTAATCAATAATTTCATATAAAGCGGTCTAGACGCCTACCTAATCAATAATTTCATATAAAGCGCCTAACTAGCGTCTAGCGATTTCTTGAACACTGAATCCTAGCATATAATGGTATCATAACATAATCCATGAACAAAGTATTGACAGCCCCAATCATCAAAATCCTGAAATTGTAACTTCCAGTTTCAAGTTTATTATGGTTGGATAAAACGTGATAAAAACAAAGAGCACCATGCAAGACTAAAAACTAATGAAAGTACCACAGCAGCCCAAAATTCCAGATATTACCTTCATAGGAGTATCTTTTGGCAAGTCCATTTGAGACAAAATGGCTTCACCAATCTGTACCCAATCAAGACTCTCCACACTGTCTACCTCTTTGTTGCTATCTAACAGATCGAAAGAGAATGACTTTCCTATCCAAATGTACAAAATCCTACTACTGGTTTCTCCTACAACATCACTTGGCAACATAATTGCTATAACAGATTCTGAATCTAAGTTAGCTCTGCTCAGTTCTGTAATCATCTCCATACTTGGCCACCTACATGCTAAAAGCTGGCCCAAGTCGCAGCCAATTCCTGATTCATCTTTATCAGATTGACTGCAAGTGATCAATGATATCATTTCCTTTTGTGGCAAATCTGAATCTACAGTTCTGTCAGAAGGTAAAGTCCCCTCACAATCACTTAATGGATTTAGATCACCTTTTCTAACACCCTCCAAGTTGAAGACAATGTCATTACTATCATCAGGATGTAAAGTGAAATCAGTTGTGCCTTTGCTGGAATCAGCTAAACCTGGCAGCTTCAGAGACCCTTTTAGAGTGCCTCTGCGCTCTGCGAGAGAAGGAGAAACCTTTCTACCTGGTGATGGTTCAGTAGAAGTCTGGGAAGGAAGAAGAGACAGGCTTGAAAACTTGGGCAACATCAGAGGTGGTGGAATAGAAGATGGTCTCAAGGACGAGAGCTCAGAAGTTTGTGAGGAACTCTTTCTGCTATTACTTGAATTTGCTGTGCAGACAGAATCAGGAGAAAGAAAAGGAGGCGATGATGAAGAAGAAGTTGTTGATGAAGGTGAGCCTAATGCATGCACAATCATCATTGAATCAGAATAGACTCTTGAGAGTGGTGTTTTGGAGACAGAACGAAAACCCCTCTCAAACCTTGATGCAAACTTGCATTTCAGTGAGCTCCAACTGTTTTCCCTTGCAGGAAGATGAGTCTCATGTTCGTTGTTGGATGATGCTAGAGTTGGTACAAAGCCTCCTTCGATTGCTTTCTGAAAAATCTCAAAATCCAGATTGTATGCTTCCACCTTCCTCTCACCTGTTTGAGTTTTAACAACAGAGTCACTCCCAACCATAGGCAAAATGCTTGCGAAAGCGTCCCAGTAATAACTAGGCTCCTCTCCTTCTCTGACCACCATAATAGGTGCTTCCACTTTCTCGTATCTCGCAATCTGACAAACAGCAGCTTTTGCATCTCTTTCCATGATGGCTTCACAGTGCCTACCAACCCAAATGTAAATAGCAGAAGGTAACTGTAAGATGAACGCACCTCTTGAATCCAGAGAAGATGGGCATGGATCATTCAACAGCTTTGGAACAAGATGCAAAGGATCATAAGGTGAGTGCGGAGACATTTTGTACATTCTAAGCAAGGAAGTAGGGCTAAGCGGGAACGCATGAACTCTCTTTTGGCACTGTAACAATTGGCAAGCAAAGCCCATGTTAGGATCAGCAATACCTCTAGCAGACTTCACATACTGAAACGCATCATCAAAGCTCTGCCCTTCTCTCCACATCAGATACGCTATCACCAAAGAGGTGGACCGTGAAACCCCTTGACAACAGTGAACAAAGATCCTCCCACTTTGCTCCCTAACATCTTCAAAGTAGTCAAACACATCGTAAAGAATACTAGTTATATCCTCTGATGGACTATCCCTTAACCACAACGACCGGTAACAAAAATCAGACTTGAAATATTCAGGACAGATAAAACCAACACAGTTGAGTATATGTGTGATTCCATTCTTCTTCAATATGTCCTTGTCCTTCGCTACAGCATCTCCACCAACATAGATATGATCAGCGACCTTGGAGCATTCTTTATCAAAGCAAGCAATCTTCTCCCTCTTAGCTAAACCAGAGCTTTTATCAGAGACCCTGTGGTGCTGCGTCGATGACAAATCAAGCTTCAATCTCTCCTTCCCGCTAGGAGTTGGTGGATGAGGCCACTCACCAACATCATCAGACCCTGCCTTAGGCCACTCGTCTAAGCTCCTTCTTGAAATGGAAAGAGGCTGCAACGGAGGCAAACAAGCTCTAGCCTTGGAGTTGTGATGTGACCGAGGCGTTAAAGGAGGAGCTCTCTGCCCAGAGGTGCTAGGAATGGTTAGATGTTGGTCCTCACTGTTGGGAGCTTGTGAAGCAGTACGTGAAGAAGACCAAGAGGCAGATCTCCAAAACATTCTTTTGGAACCAGGAGGAGGAGGAGGAGCTTCCTCATTCCCCTCTCTTCCCACCATCACTAAACAAAAGCAAAGACTTTAACTTTATCCAACAAAAAGGTCCAACAAAACCAAAAGCTGTTATCTTTGGCCTCACGACAACATCTACTGTAACCTAATCCTTGTTTCTTCCATAGACTTAGTGATGGGTTAATTACACATAACCATCAAGCTTCTCTTAGTCTATATTCCGACCAAACCCTGAGACAGGGATACGCAAACAGGAAGCTCGAAGTATCAGATCAGACACGACAACGTAGCAAAACTGCAGAACATGAAAACACACAAAACAACATCAGAATTAACAAATCCAAATTCATCTGAGAATCTGATAAGACGTTAAGACAGAAGGGTTTGATGGGAGAGAGAGAGAGAAAGAGAGATTTGGAAACTTACGGAGTGAAGACGATTGAAGAGGAGAGAGAGCCGTCAAAGATAGATCTACTTTTTTTCTTCCGTTGAGAGAGAGAAAGCCAAGCGAAGAGAAGAAGAAGATGGACGCAAAAGGGAAAATAAGTAATTTTTTAATTAATATTCGTTTTAAATCCCTATATTAATTAATTAAAGTAACGATTAATTTACTTAATTAAAACTGTTTTCTCCTGAGCACGAAATAGTTGAATTCTTTACTGAACTGCGTTGAAACTTTTGAAACCAAAAACTTAAAACTACTTTTCTCATGTTTCTATTTTTTTAAAATAATTTAGGGTATTCGACGGATTAAGTCTCAACCGATTAATGAGTTGGAAAACGGTACGACTACGTAAAATTTTGATTACTCGCAATAAAAATTTAAAGACTCATGTCGTTGGTCGCATATGTTTAATGTTGTGAAATTATTTTGAACAGATCATTTATCTTATTAAAATTTACCTACCACTAAATCATATATATGTAATTATTTTACTTTTTATTTTGACAGTTGAATTTTGGATCTTCTCACACATAGATCAAATTATTTAAATTTACTTATACTATTGTGTTTGCTTATATTGTTTTCTATGTTAAAAGTTAGATCTTGGTAACATGGCGAGAGCATCATCAAGTGTAAAATAACTACTTCAAATATTTTTACATTTCAGAATATAAACATCGTTTATCTTTTATTTCTCTTTTTTTCTATTATTTTGATGTTTTAGAGCCAGTTTTGCTACAGATTTATTAAGATTAGGAAGAACCAAACAAAAAAAAAACATGATGAGATTTCTAAATCTTTGGTGGACAATTTTAATAATCTTTTCCCGTCATAATTGACAGTGATGATTGTTTTATTTATTCTTTATGTTTGTCTTGTTTGCAATATTAATTTGTTTTCATTTGGATAAAAACAAAGAACTTTTTTCACAAAAAAATAAACAATTTCTTGTATAATAATTCTTTTTTTCTGTAGCTTAGTACGCAGCTTTGAATTTTACATAGTAACCACATCTATTAACAGTGACAAGCGTCCGAAACGATTGTCGTATCTATCACGTTTTGAACGATAAGGATAATCTATTGTAGACTTGTAGTATATCTGAATATAATAAACAGAAAAATTGTGGTTGTATGTGTCACACATAATGTGTGGCATCGACCTTAATTATTCGATCTCCATTGTTACAAATTTTCTGACTTTCAAAGTGTTGTATGCACAACTTTGAAGTCTAGTTAACTATTAAGAAGTGAATTCTAAGATTCTATCCACTCGCTTTAACGTTAAGTAGTAAAGTTTTTTTACTACTTATTACGTTAAGTAGTAAAGTTAAGCATTTTAGAGTTTTAAACTATAGCTATTTTCTAGTTATGCCATTTCTAATCAATTTTTTTTTATATCACATCACTTAAAAGTTCTAATAAAATCACACTAAAAAAATCGAAATCGTAACGTTATGATTACATTGTTTATTTAAATTTATACTTCATACATATTTTTGTAAGGCAATATTATTGCATAATGAATTTAATATAATAAAATTATGTACAATAAACATGTAAAATATACAACTAGTAACCACATCGTGGTAGTTTACTGGTTTCCACTGGATAATGTTGATCTAGGCCATAAATCGATTCTTCTTCGATGCAAAATTATTAACTCTTCATTTTTTAAGCGGTGTGGGTCTTTAATTACATGTATAACAATCAGACTTATTTATCATCGATAGATAAATCCCCAAAAGATTAGTTGGTTAGATCTCGATTCATCGGACATTTTTGACAAAGAAAAAGATACAACTATTAAAACTCTATTAGGCATAAATTTACAACCAAAATCCATTTACTTGTTTTCTTACATTTTCATGATTATTTGCCAAAATCCAATTATTTTTCAGTTGATCACTAAATATAAACCATTCAATTACAAAAAGAAATTAAATTTCATAATGTTAGAACTCTCTCTATATAACTTTTACTTTTACTTTACCCATAAAATACCAATACATGAACCAAGCACAACCGTACGCAATCAACGACTTTAAACTATAGGGAAGCGAATAAGTAAAACTTGATGAACATCGTTTTCTTAGAAAAGATAGGAGAAGGACTAGTCAAAA
This sequence comes from Moricandia arvensis, assembly GCA_905132765.1. NCBI lineage: Eukaryota > Viridiplantae > Streptophyta > Magnoliopsida > Brassicales > Brassicaceae > Moricandia > Moricandia arvensis. The sequence goes on along the minus strand of CAJHQP010005763.1, from coordinate 26,162 downwards.
CTCAAAACCATATCATTTTCGTGTGATATTTAAATAATAAAACGTTAGATTTTCTTGAGAATTTAAGGACGCAGTCGCTGTAGATGATGTTCTTTGGTCAATAATTGTAACCTACACATCGACGTCAATGCAAATAGATATCTCTTCTTTTCTTCCCACATTGCCTATTGATAATGTCACAACGAGAAGAAGCCTGAACTATATAGCTTTTGTACTAGTATTAGTTAAGAGAAACATAAATATATATATATAATTCATGTGGACTTGACTGAGTAGTGAGTACGTACTTAATCTCATATCTACGTTTATGTAATAAAATAGAACGTTTATTATCACACGGCACTATCAATATTGACTGATGTAAACTTTTTTCTCTCAGTTTCAAATTTCTTTTCTTAAAACCGAAAACGTAAATGCTTTAGAACACATTTTTTTTTTGGACAATGTTGTTATGCGAATGCATAGGTAAATATACACTACAAGTATCGAGACAAATCAACGTTGTTGCTATCTTAAACATTTCTATAAGATTATTTGAAAATAATTTTATTATATATCACGTTCACGTTAACTTTTAAGATAATTGATTACATTAATACTTAAGTGAATTAAATTAATTATTATTATTAATATTTTTATGTTCTTCTCTTTTTTATGAATAATTTTTTTAATTAAAAATGATGACATGTTATTTAATAGATTTTTTTTCATGTATATTGCATATTTATATAATGATCATAATGTCAATGACCTTAAAAAACATTTTTTTCCTTTTTAAGATTTACATATTTTCCCATACAATAAATAATTTCCTTATTTGTAGTTATTTCTACAATATTATTTGAAAATAAATTTCATACATGTCGCACTCATGTTAATTTTTATGAATTACATATATATTATTAATAGGTTTAAAATATTACATTTAAATACTATTATTAACTCTTACTTATACATTATGTAATTTTTTATTGATCATCGTTTTTTCTCATATTTTTAAATAAATATATATATTAAATTATTTAAAAATATTATTAAAATACTAAGTGATAAATAAAATTAATTTGATTTTATTTAATTAGAATAAAAAATAATTATGTTTGAATTTGAAAAGTATATATACCTTAATATACTCAAAAAATAATTAACTGGATTAACCCAGCTTATATCCAAAATCGAAAACTCTAATTATAGTAAGAATATATAATTTTATGATAATAGTCTATTTATTTTACACATATATATTCTTGGATAATTCAAAACATATTAATACATGAAATATAATACTAACCAATTGTTACAGTTCAGTTTTGTTTGTAAATTTATATGTATGCATGAGACTTCTGCATATTCATTTACGTAAATTTGAGTCAAACATTTCAGCTTATTTTTATTTCATTCTAATCACAGTTTATATTAAGTTATATACAATCTTACGAAAATATATTTACATATCTAAGACGACAATCAACATAAATGAAAATAATAAATTAATTAAAATTTTAGTATATTTAAAACAAAAAATATTATAATTGAATTCAGAAAAATAAATGCAATCCAATATATCTCAAATTAACTATTGACACAAAAATAATCAAACCGACTAAATATCATATTCAAAATTTTATATCTAATTAAAATAATATAATATTATTATATAAGTTATAAATAGAAATTATAAACTGATTTAAAATTAAAAGTAAATATCAATAAATTGTTATAATATATTTACTGTATAAATATCCAGTCCAGTGTTCATGCACGGAAGAATTACCTAGTCATTAGATATATGTTGTTTTGCTAGTTCATATTTCAGCATTATATAAGACCAGTCCACTAAGAAATATTACAATAGTGAGGTAGCTTTTCAGCATAATGTAAACAAAATCCAGTGCTATATGGTATTCTTTCTGTTTATTAATATGTAAAGTAAACAAAAAATTAGGAAATTATTTTTTTCTAAGAAAATATTATTTAATTTAAAAAATATATTTAGTTTAATATTTAATAATATAACCAATCATACACTATCCAATAAATACAAAAATCACGTAAAAAATGAAAACAACTTATATATTTTCTACAAAAATATTTTTATAAAACAATTTACATTATCAAACGCAAGAAATTCCTATCAATGTTGTAGGAGCACTCTTATATCAAGATCGAATCATCGAAAAATTCAGATGTTCTCATGATGATTGATTATTGTTGCAAGAAAAACAAAAACACACACAACTTTGATTTGAGTTATCAAGAAGAAGACAGTTAAAGAAAAAACAAATGCAAGAACCAGCTTTCAGACAAGAGACATTACATATAATACAAATTACAACGAGATGAAATGATTTGGAATCACTGAGCATAGCAAGAGCCAGGTCCAGAGGGTGGTCTTCGTGCGTACCAGTTATCAACTGGAGCTGCTGGAACCCCACGGTTATTCAGTAGACATCTGAAGTAGTGTAAACGAGGCAATGCAGTTAACGTTATGTTCCCCTTTGACACAGCCTCTCTAGTGCTCCACATCCTCTCTGTTTCCACCAAAGATTCATGAGACCAAAAAATTTTCATGGCTAAAGATCATTATAGAGTCCTAAGATGCGGAATAACTCTAATAGTAACAAAAACATATAATATATATATTTAATACGGTGCAGTGCGGTTTTAAAGTTACCACTTAGCCTTAGAGTTTTACCTGCACTGCGATTCTAATAGTAACAAAAACATATAATATATATATTTAATACGGTGCAGTGCGGTTTTAAAGTTACCACTTAGCCTTAGAGTTTTACCTGCAGCTGCAGCAGCTCTAGGCCATATTGTCTGAAGTACAACAGATGTATCAGCTGTTTCACCCCACATGCAAACTTCTCCTCCAATCACAAGGTTTTGCTGAGAAGGATCATTGATTCCATTAAGAGGCTCAGTGTTGTAAACCTGGTCCCATGGGACATCTAAATGGTCGAGGTACCAATAACCTTGGTTACTGAAAATGCATCTGAATCCTTTTGCTACCGCCTTTTGACATACATCAGATACTAGCCTGCAACGAGATTAGAGAGCAGCTTTGACATAAAGAAAGATTCATGTTTTTCTTACATTGGTATTGTATAATCTTTTACCAGTTCTGTACCACGGTCCGGGGATCAAGATCTTTTCCAAATGATCTGAATGTTTCTTCCCTGGAGAGTCATTCATAATCACAACATTATGTTGTATTCAAGGCAGAGAACTTGACACAGAATGAAACTTAAGCTACAAAGTTTTTGCTATCTTTGTTAAAAGATTGTACCAGTTAACTGGTGTCCAGTTTTTCGATATGGCTATTTGTTGAGCTCGGAGTACAAAGTATTTATATGCGTCCTTAGAAGTGAAGTTGCGAGCCTGAAGCCTGCAGTTGAGAATGATGGACAAACATATATATCAAACGAAAAAGATAACTTAGAAGTTTCTCTTAGAATGAATGTTGAGTGACATGAAAACAAGAGTCATATGCTTGTACCATTCCTTGACATGAGTTGTATTACTCCAGCAACCTGCCAAAACATGCCAACATTAAGTCTTGTAAGAGAAGAGTGAGTGACAAGTATAAGACAAATAAACAAACCAACCTGTATTAACTTCATCACCGCCCAAGTGGAAAAACTCAAAGGGGAATATCTTTCTCATGTCTGTTGCAAACCGAGATGATTGAACATATGAGAATCAAAACATGGCATACACATAAATGTACATAACTACATAATAATACACAAACTAAGATGCAAGACATGATATGTATCAAGATTAATACTACCAAAATGAGCTAACTAGTTGAAGTAAACCTGTCAAAATGCCAGAGATCACATCGAAGGTAAAGTTTTTAGTAACGTCAAGGGGCTCTCGGCAAGACAGAGAGGGCCAAAGATCAGGGTATCCAGTTCCCCTGCATTGAAAGGCAAGCCATACACATTCAAAGAGTGATGATAAAAGTAATGAAGGGCTCAATTTCTCAAACCATAACATCTTCATGAGCATAACATCCACATTTTGTTGTCCACGCTCATATGTTTAGAATTAAGATCCTATGCTACTGGGATATAACAATCTCGGCTGACTAATAACAGTGTGAGATTGAGAGAGAGGAGCAGGATTAGAAGTTTTATTTGTACCATGATTCTGCATGTCCAGGGACATCTAGTTCAGCCATGACGTTAATACCTGCAAGAAAATATCTCAAGTCTCAACCATTATAAGCATATGATCAAAATATAAATCATCAACACAAAAGAATCCATTTTAAAACTATTCTCTGCTAAAACTATTAGGAGCTGCTAGCCATAACAGTCATGTTAGGCTCCAGACTTAGTCAAGAAAGTACCTCTCATTTTGGCAAACCTTCACAGTGGAGATCACGAAAGCGAAGAACAAATAAAACATAAGATATTTAGCAAGTAGAAAGAAATGGGCTTGAAATAAATAAGCTTCAAGAAGTTACCTGACAATCTCAGAGGCATCCTCAACTGTATAACGTTCCCATCTAGAATAAGCTCCTTTCCACAGATTAGGATACGTTGGAGTTTCAATAGGAAATGATTGCTCGTCTACAATGTGCCAATGCAGGACGTTCTACCTCAAATAACCGAGTAGGGACAAAGTTAGAAAACCGAAATAAATCTTGAAACATGGTTTAGCCACAGGAACAAACAAGCAGGAATTCTTACAAGTTTAGCAAACGACATAGATTCAACGATCTGCTTGATAACATCAATTGGTAAGTAATGTCTTGATGTATCTGCAAAGGGAAGAAGTAGCAAGTACATATCAAGAACACGGAATGGAAAAATAGAGAGACAGAGATATGGACTTTTACTTACCTATAAGCAGACCACGGTACTGGAATCTAGGTTTATCTTGAATAAACCAGGGTGCTTTATATATTTGCACAGATTTGGTCAAATAATCAAAAGCGCACAACTGGCTAAACGTCTGCAACATTTTCATAAAAAAGTCACACTAATAATTAGCAACAAAAAAAATCCATGACATTCAACAAGAAACAAAGCAAACAATTCAAAAGTTCAAGAATCAAAACATAGAAGTACATATAGAGAGAGGAGAATCTTAAACAAATCTATTAAGCAACATATAAGATTAGTATAGAGTATGATCAAGATGGAGAAGCTCATCTCTAACATATCAATTCACCCATTTTAAGATATGAACACATACCTCCAATCCTCTAAGAGCACCATACACAGTGTTGGCCTGAAAGCCACAAGAAAACAAGTTACAAAGAAGATAATCAAAGGTGGTAGCATATGTGAATGCAAAAAAACTAGTGCATGAAACTCAAACCTCAATGGTGGCAGCTCCTACAATAGATTGTTCATTTTTCTTAGACACCATCAATGTATAACTCTCATCCACACCCAATTGAAGCTGAAAAACAAAATAACAAATCAAAATGAACCAATCTTGAAAATTGGACTCATCAAATCAAGATTCTCTTTTTTTTTTCACTTTACCTCCTCAGAATCTGAGTGAACAATGATCTTGAGAGAAGTGATATCATACTCAACCATACTCAGGAATCTGATTCTCGCCAAGAGAGAAGAAGCTCTATTATAAGCATGCTTGAAGATCATCCCCATGTACCTGTCAAATGCAGCTCTAACAATCGGAGATCCGCCGCCATTTCCAGCTACGGTTAAAGAAAGGGCAGGATCCACCGAGAGGGTCTCGTCTCCGGAGGTAAATTCCGCCGGTAATGGCCATAGATAAGGAGGAGAGTCTTGGTGAACAGTCACCGGAGAAGGCGATGAAAGAGATGAGGTGATGGATAGTGAGAGGAGTATCAAAAGGGTACGAATAAGAAGAAGATTCAGTGCCATTTCTGAAAAGAGAGTGTGTTTGTCAGCGACTGAGAAGATAGATTTGGATATACTTTTTTTTTTTTCCAGGTTTGATTTTATTACAGGAACCTCGAAGTCATCAGCAGCATGTTTTGGTTTAGTTGGGTGGAAGCATGTTCGATGTTCCTTTACTCTAAAGGTTGACTTTCCTCTACCTGTTCTTTGCACGTTCGGTTAACTAGGCTCAGGTGGTTGGTTTTTTGGTTAGATCGGTTTACACAAAATCTTATGAAACTGAACCAACTTTTTTTTTAGTTCGGTTTGATATTTAGTTGGTATGTTTTTTTGTAATTTTTGGCGAATTGAATTTGATTTTTTTTTGTTTCAGTTAGATTTTTTAGTTAACAATTCAGATTTTGACCAAAAAAGTTACCAATTCAGATAATTTTGGTTAATTTGGTTTAAAATTCTGATTAGTTTAGTTTGAAATTTATTTAACTTTCTTGGAAAGCCGAATTAACCAACCATCGCACCCAACCAATAACTGATTTTTATTGATTGCCAAATTGAACTGATCATAACCAAATTTGAACAAAAAACGCCAACTTTGGTTTGATTCGGCTAGTTATTAGGATAGGTCATGTTATCATGCATATCTCCTAGTAGTAATTATGGACTGCTTAGTTTGATCATTTTAGTTAATTCGGTAATTTGGATTAAAATTCTGGTTAATTCAGTTTGGAATTTGATATTTTTATTCTTTTAAAAAGGAACTAACCGGCTATTGAACCCAACCAGTAACTGATACTTTTTATAGATTGCCAACTTGAACCACTCATAACCGAATCTGAACTAAAAAACAAAATTTTGGTTTATTTCGACTGGTTAAAATTCTATGCCTTAGTTATTAGGATATATTCTGTTATCATGCATGTCTCCTAGTAACTATGAACTGCTTAGTTTTTGAGCAAAGTAACCAAAACATGGAAACACTTCCAAGCTATTGCATTTTCTTTTTTATCCAAATTAAAAGAAAGAAAACATGGTTGCCAACATTGTTAAGATTCTATGTTTTGTTGTTGAAGGAACTCAAGATCCTTCATCTGCATTTGAATAGCTTCTTTAGGCAGCCGTTTTGCCTCAGTCGTGAGATTCTCTTCTTCTCCTCCTTCAGCGACTCTCGTCGCCTTCTCTTTGATGATTCTCTCAATCTCAGACTTCTCAACAGACGGGAACACCGCGGTTAGCATCACTTGAAGAAGCTTCTCATCTTCCTCCTCGATAACTCCCCTCCTGAAGCAACAAGCATATATGCCTTCAAGAGCCTTTTCAACTCTTAGTTCCATTGGGATTGTTGGCGCTGCAACGTTCAACTTTGCCCTTCTCTGCATTACCAACAAAAACTTATCAACCTTTTTAAAGCAACTTAGATAAGACTCATTGTACCTAGAACTATGTTTGCTCTGAAGATTCAACTCTTCAAACCAATACACAATAGCATAGGACTAAAGGAATCTAAAAGCAGGGATTAGAGACTGAACCCAACCTGTCTAGCTTCAGTCATCAAAGCAATGAAGTTCTGTTCTTCAAACTCAAGATCATTTGAAATGCTAACCCTTGTTACACCTTCGAGGATCTCTTCAGATTTGAGAAGCCCTGCACCTACTGCAGCAACCCAACAACAAAGAAGCACATACAAAGGTTCTCCTGCCTACCAAACAAAACCACACTTAAAAACTGATCACACATTAACACCCAACAAAAAAGGATATAACTTTATGTAACACAACAACTCAACCATACATTATCTTAAGAAAAGATCAACAAAAATGCTAACAACATTCGCTTAAATGGTGTAAAAATCACAGTGAATACAACATTCCGACATATCAAACAAACAACAAGCCACTTAAAAGTTGATCACGGACATTAACACCCAACAAAAAAGAATACAACGTTATGTAACACAAGAACTCAACCATACATTATCTGAAAATAAAAGTCAACAAAACTGCTAAAACATCACAGTGAATACAATTTTCCGACATAACCACATATGTAATAACTGTAACGGGTACACCAACTAAATGATCAAACTCTAGTTTACCTTGCCTCTTCGCTGCTGAAACTCGTAGAAAGCTCTAGAATCACTAGGCGCGCATTTATTCCCAACTCGTTTCCTAAACTCAGCGAAGTCGACGAGATCTCTTCCAACACCGCCTTCGTCGCTGAGGATCCTGGCGAGGAGTCCGATGACAGGGAGAGAGCCGATGACTGTGTTGGCGAAGCTGGAGATGGAGTTTGGTTTCTCTATGTATGCTCGTATCGACAAGGAGAACAAACCACCGTGTTCTCCTCCTCCTCCTCCTCCTCCACCGCCGCGTTTGGGGAGAGAGGAAGCGGCGGGGATACGGAGGCGGAGATGGAAGAAGGAAGGAGAGATTTGGTGGAGGGAAGTGGAGAGGTGTGTGAGGACCACCATGGCTGTGAAAAAGGAAGCTCTTTTAATCTTGACCTCGTGTTTATATACGTTATCTTCTTCTTCTTCCTCATATGAAACTCTTTTAAGAGTTCAGTTATAAAACAAAATAATGTTTTCTTCTCATTACTACTAGTTATGAATAAATATAGACATATTCAATATGGTAAAACCGAACCGTACCAAACCGAACTAAAATAGACAATATGGTTTGGTTTTGGTATATACCATATAAACCGAATGGATATTATTTTTAAAAAACCGTAAGATTTGGATATAGTTTGGTTTATAACCGATTAAACCGAACAAAACCGATCAAAAGTAGAAATATGTAAATATGTATATATTTTATAAAAACCATGACAATCTATTTGTTATATAAGTTAGTTTTTATTAATCTACTATATAGTAATAAAAAGCTCTAATTTGAAAAACACTTGAATTATATTTAAATAACAATTCATTTCAACCTAAGTTTGTTATTTTCTTAGTCTTTGTCTTTTAAACTTTTTACTTTCTTTTAGCATTGACTAAATTGAAGTGAAGATTATCAATTTGATGGATAGCAATAGACTAGTGAAAATGTTTTATGTGAACATATAATATTTTTTAAAAAATGACTGTATGAACAACATGAGTCTAAAATTTATATAATAGGATCTCAAACTAAATATTATGTCTTTTGGTATAAAACCGAATAAATAAAAAACCGACAGTATATAAACCGAATCGAACTGAACTAAATATAGATTTAAAATGGTAGTTATATTTTATTAACCAAAATACCGAAAAACAAAAAAAAACTGAACCGAAACTGAACCGATATCCGGATTGAACACCTCTATTATATAAATATAAGTAAAACAATATCCAGTGACTACTACGTAAAGCCCAATAATTCAACAAACCCAAGGGGGAAAATATTTCTTGTAAGTTAAACTCATATTGGGCTTCGTTATAAGCATTATGACCATTACGTAAAGCCCAACAATTCGACATTTCATAGTCATAAATCATGACATTCAAACATAAATTCACATGTATTGAAAAATCGTAGAACAATGTGTGAATACTTCAGTTCTAAATTGCTTTCTGCTCGAATAATATATAACTAGATTTTGATCTGCGCTTGAAAAAAGATAGTTTACAATCTGATTATTGTAAACAAAAATTTAAGTTACGTTTTTTGTCGGTCTCTCTCTCTATCTCTCTCATCGGTTTTTCTTCCTTTATGTCGATAATCATCAAACTTAAAAATCCTAACGCAAATCCAGTGTGAAAGATCGATTTATGTTCATCAAAATTGAAGAGATTGGTTAATCGATCTATCTACTCAAGGTTAGACTCTTACCCGTTGTTGTTTGTTACAACTATTATTACAATAGATTAGGTTTTCTTATCATATAGTTCAATTTCTCTGTTTTGTTTATAGATATTGTGTATCAATGAGTTTTCAGCCATAACTTTGATATATCATCAACATGCAATCCAAAAAAGTATTTCAGATTTTTTTTAGTTAAACCTTTAGCTAAATATTGATATATATCTACTTCCGTGTACAGGGAGATGCAGATTTGAAACTGAAACTCCCCTTTGAGACAAAACAAAACAGAAAAAGTATAATATGTGGATGATTATGTGTTTCTCTTTTGGTACTGTGGTATGAAGAATTGTTAGGTTCTATATATACTCGAAATGAAAATACCAATGAAGAAGATTTGTTAGGTATCTATAAAGAAATATTTTTTTTAAAAAAATAAATATTTAAAAAAAAAGAAATATTTTGCTTTAATAACGAAATTGTTAGGTCAGAATAATGAAGATTCTTTTCCTCTAGACAGTTTGATTCTTTATAGGTACTAATAAGGTCTATATTGAAGCAGTTGCTTTTATGTTTGCTTTCAGGTATTTTATTTCATTGACTTGAATTGAGGAATGCCATTTACTTGTCAACAAATCAAACTTGATCCACAAATACTTATTTAGTCAAACGTCAGATTAGTATTCCATACAGGTCATAATTGTATAGTACATATTTGAAAGACGAATTTTTCTATTTCATCTATACAGGTAAATTTGGAAATCATTTTAACAGATAAGTGTACTTGTATTTGTTTGGACAGGTGTAAATCAGTTTTGGTTCAAATACTTTTGGTCAAATTTCTAAATGTGTTGGACACATAAGAGATAAGTTTATTTCTTTTAATAGTATAGATATATCTATTTGGGAGGAATATATGCAATGTAAGAAACAAAAAAACAGTTATTCATATGGTCTAGAGTTTAATCTAAATTTACCGGTTATTCATATGGTCTATACAAAAGAAAGAGTGACTAATAAGAAACAAAAAACAGTTTTGTATTAAACAGGTACATACCCTTCCCCTGGTATGGACAAAAAGAAGTTTAGGAGTCAAACACAATGGCGGATTCTTTCTTATGAAGGTAACTTTTACTAACACAATGTATAAATGAGTAAATTAGGATATAGTTTTCTTAATAGATACCTCTATATTGCCCAATCTTAGCGAATCTTAGAAGTCATACTACCATGCCATCTTTTGCTTCTTGGCAAATTGTGTGAGTTCTTTGCAAATTTTCCCCATAGGCAGCAAACTAAACTTTGATCACTATATATATATATATAGAACTTTTAAAAATAAATATACCATAGATAAAAGGCGATACAAACAAATATAGATTATTAAGTTATGAATCTATATCACTTGCGAAATGTCCATGCGTGTAAACTCTAGCTTCTTTCGTTATTTGCCTCATGTACACTGAATCGTCTCTAGATCACCTAAGTCTAAAACTTGTCTAATAACATCTGTAAAAATGATTTTAAGTGTTAATTAAGTACAAACGAATATGATGATAGCAATTTTAACTCCGGCGACGTCGAGAGAAAAGCGACAGTAAAGTCGAGGGGTGAGGACCGAGATTTACTCGAATTGATTCTTTCAAGTAACACATCCAAAATAAGGTAAAAGTTAACAAATTAGATATATTTATGTTTGTGATTAAATATGTTTATGTGTTGGATAATAATAGATAACTAGATTCTGACCCGTGCGGTTGCACGGATAATTTATATTTATATTTATAATTTATAATTTATGTTCTCAAATTAAAATTATATAAGGAGTTATGTTAATAACATGAGCCTTGTTAAACGTACAAATGAAATGAGACTTAAAATAAGTTATGAAATGAAATATTAATTAATTATGTTAAGCATAAATATAAGAGTTATATTGTTTGTAATTATCAAATTAAATCAAAGGAAAGATCTTTAGAGGGATTTTGTTTTAATATTATAGATAAGTAACATATATTTTAGGTTCAACATATTCAATAGGTTCAAATTAAAATCATGCCACGGTAAAATTTAAATAGGACTCTGTTTTAATATAATAGATTCTCCTCGGTCTAGCGGCTAAACCTCTATTCTTACTACATTTGAATGACACATTGCATCCGTGTTCGATTCCCACAGGGATCAAACCATTTTTTTTACTGTTAGATCTCTGGTTCGAGTTGTGATACATGCAAAAAATAGCACTTGTAACATGATAAGCCCATTTTTAAGTTTCAGAATCCCATCCAAAAAATTTCAAATGTTTTACAATGTTTATTATATATAATTAAGGTTTAAATAAATATAGGTGATTGAGAATAATAGATGATTCTCCTCAGCCTAGCGGCTTAACCACTATTCTTACGACATTTGAATGACACATTGCATCCGTGTTCAATTCTCACAGGGATCAAATCATTTTTTTATTGTTAAATCTCTGGTTTCGAGTTGTGATACATGCAAAAAATAGCCCTTGTAACATCATTAGCCTATTTTTAAGTTTCGAACTTCCATCTAAAAATTGCCAAATATTTTATAATATTTATTATATATAATTAAAGGTTTAAATAAATATAGGTGATTGACAATAACAGATAATTCTTCTCAGCCTAGCGTCTAAACCAGTATTGCAACTGTGTTCTGGTTTTACTTCCTCCGTGCCTCACCCATGTTCGATCCCCTTTGGAATCTCACCTTTTTTTTAATTAAGTAAAAAATGGTCGGGTTCGGTTCCTTCCGGTTTTTGTTTTTTTTATTAGCGGTTAGTTGATTAAAAGGTATATGCAATACGATTCATTTCATTCATGCACTTTCGCTTCAGGTTTATATATAAGTAATGCGATAAGTTTCTTTCGTTCATCCATCTTGGAAATCCCTATAAAAATGGGCTTAGCTTTCACTTCTCTTGTAAGATTTCCAGCGATGGTGAGATGATTTTATTGTTGGTTGTTTGGGGGGGGCACACATTCTTGATCTCCCTCCAAAAGTCCTTAAAACCATACTTCTTAAGGTCGCCAATCGCTCGTACATCGATTTTGTCCGTTGCAAGAAGGTTTGTGTGTCTATGCAAGATTTGGTTCAAACAAAGACATTCTTCAGGAGCGTTGATCTCTTCACCGTGGATACGCCTTGGCGATACATCAATAGCAAAGTAACTTTCAATGGGCTTGTGTCCACTATGAAAATCCTTCGGCTCTCTTCATGCTCGAGGCTTAGGATTTCTTCCGGACTGATAACATGGAACAAGGATTCTCCAGGATTCAACTCGCTGCTGAGAGGGGATATGATTGGCGCTCTGCACCTATATTCATTTCACAAGGATCATGTTCCCCGACATAGTTTCCAGTGGTGCTTTGATAAATCTCTTTAGGGAATTTTTTCAATTTGCGAAGCGTAATGTCAAAGCATCTTCAAGGATTTTGTGGTGCTACAAATTGCCCTTACTATGTGTTGAAAGGGTCTCTCAACTCGATGTATATTATGGTGAAATCAATAGTTTCCCGTGTCAAGTGATTTATAGATGGGGAGAGCCGTGGGATGAGTGGTACAAACCGGAGCCGATCTGCGATGCGTGCTCTTGGAAGATGGAAACACTAGCTTTTCATCATGACTTGCCTAGGAGGGTTATGAAATCGTTATTTCTTGAATACCCTGAAGATGCTGAAAATATACTCATATGTTCCTGCTTAGTCTCTATTAATATTGTTTTGTGATGGTTTAATTGGCTATTGAACACCATGTTGTTACATATTGTTTTGTGTTGGTTTATATTTTTAGGAAACTCAACCTGAAAATGTTAACGAATATTATCTTAAAACATTTGTTTTGGTTTTTTAAAGCATTTCTGAAAACGAATTTTAGAAACTCAACCTAAAATGTATCAAGCCATCTTTAAAATGTACTAATAACAAACTAAAAACTTAAACGTCTTCATCATTCATTATAAATATTCATTCTTAGGAAACAAAGTTTCCAACATCCCACTTTTTCCTACTATATGTGTTTTAAAAAAGCCATCCAAAATAAACAACATATTGTCATATTACATTCATAGCAAAAAAATGTTCAAAACATAGTTTTTAAGTCTTAAACAAAAATATTTCAAACAACTTCATCTTCTCATCTTCCAAACTGGTTGAAGATCTCACAAGATAACTTGTTCCTTAAGTCCATCGCATAGTCATCGTTAATACTTGACATGTTCTTCAATTCCAAAAGTGGTATTCAAGCGTCTTGACAACAAATAGACCATTATTGTTGTAAGGAAAATTCGTCTTTGGTGTACCTTTTGCCTTCTCAAGTTGAAAAAAAAACAGTTCCTCTGTAATAATCTCTTCAATCGCTGCTTCTAACATGAAGTTAGAAATCAACATAGCCATATACAAAAACAAAATCAGTTAAACAAAGTTGTATTGATAATATAAGATAGTACCAATTAGAAAACACAACAGAGTTTTTGCATGTTAACTCTTTCATTTGACAAATATTAATGTCGATATCTTCGGTATGAAGACCACAATAATGGAGAGTGATTGTTCGTTTCTTTAATTGTTTTGCCATACCAATATAGTGGTTGCTCATTTTTTTCAAGAATAACACTATAGATAACTTCAATTTATTTCCTCCCATGTCTTCATAGGATGTTTTTCACCTCTCACAATTTTTTTTTGACAATCTGCAAATATATTTTTACTTTTTTTCTTTTGGTTTCTTGAAAAACAAATGATATTATCACAACGTTATGAAGAATGAAATAGGTAGAAATCATGCATTTGGAAGTTTGTTATTGTGGAACCAAGCAGCTTGATCAATTCTTGTGCAATTTACCATTTCAAAAATTGCGTCTATGTGCTGTGAGAAATTAAAATAAAAAACTTTAATTTCAGTTTGTCACAGAATAGTTCATGATATGAAGCATATTTTGAATCGATGATCACCTCATCGGTGATATCCCTTTTTGGATTTTCTAAGTTTTTAACGAAAACTTTTTATTGTCATTTTCCATTGATATAGAATGACACAGATAAAAATATAAATATCAATTAGAACTCTTATAAATAAATTAAGAACACTGAAAGAAGGACATGTACTTTCTTACATTTTTTCTATGTCCTTTAATATCATCCAATTTTGAAGCTTTGAAACCTTATGAACCTCGAGAGTCAAAAACGGATCAATTGAAGGGATAATCACATGTGTTATCGTCAAAGCAGGGTTCCTCTCCGCCTTATATGTAGTTCTTGTGTCTCTAGATCAATTTACCCTTCTAGTATTCCTTCTTAGAAATGTTATATTTTTTAGATGAGTCTTTATTTTTTTCTTATCAACATTCTCTTTTGACCAAACAGAATACAAATTTAAAATTTAGTAACATTTTCTCTTCATTTATGAATAATTTCCTTATTTTTGTGTCTTATTTTCTTATTTTTATTTCTTAACTTTTTCGACTTAGTTTTTGACTCTGTGTTTGTGGTTTTTCGTTGAAGTAATATGGTAAAATCTGCAAATATATATATACACCAAAAAATTCACGTGAATTACAAATTAAAGTTATCTAAAGTAAATGTTTTACATTATTAATCCATAGAAAATGGATTGATAGAGTTTAGAAGATGATAGATGATGTAAAATATTTGCCAACTTTAATTTGTAATTCGCGTGAATTGTTTGATATATATATATTTTTTTTATTTTTTTGCAGATTCGACAATATTACTTCAAAGGAGAACCACAAACACATAGTCGGAATTCAAGTCGAGAAGATCAAGAAATAAATGTAAAAAAATTAAACACAAAAATTAATCATTGTACATTGTTAAGGACAATATTCATAAATGAAAAGAAAATGTTCCTAGATTTTGAATTTGTATTCTGTTTGGTTAAAGGAAAATGTTGATAAGAAAAAGAAAATGATGGCTCATCAGAAAAAAATATAACATTTCTAAGACGAGCACTAGGGAAGTAAAAAGATCTAAAGACACAAGAACCTCATACAAGGCAGAGATAAATCTCGATGTGACGGTAACACCTGTGATTATTCTTTTAGTTGATCTGTTTTTAACTCCGAAGTTTATAAGGTTTCAAAGCTTCAAAATTGGATGATATTAAAGGGCATAGAAGAAGTGCAAGAAAGTACATGCCTTTTTATCTGTTCTTAATTTATTTATAAGAGTTCAATTGATATTTACATTTTTTATCTATGCCATTCTATATCAATGGAAAACCACAATGGAAAGTTTTCTTTAAAAACTTGGAAGATCCGAAAAAGGATATCACCTCATGATATGCTTCATATCGTAAACTATTCTATGGCAAACTGAAATTGATTTTTTTTTTAATTTTTACAGCACATAGACGTAATTTTGAAATGCTAAATTGCAGAAGAATTGATCAAGCTGCTTGGTTCCACAATAACAAGCTTCCAAAGGTATGTTTTCTATCTGTTTTATTCTTCGTAACGTTTTGGTACTATCATTTGTTTTTTAAGAAAAAAATATTTACGGATTGTCAAAAAGAAATTGTGAGAGGTGAAAAACATCATATAAAGACAGAAAAAGTTGAAGTTATCTATGATGTTATTCCTGAAAAATAAGCAATCATTATATTGGTATGGCGATATACTTGAAGAAGAGAACAATCACTCTTTATTATTGTGGTATTCATACGGAAGATATTGACATTGATATTTGTCAAATGAAAAGGTTGGCATGTAAGAACTCCTTTGTGTTTTCTAGTTGGTACTATCTTATATTATCAATTGATAATACAACTTTGTTTAACTGGTTTTGTTTTTGTATATGGCAGTGTTGATTCTTACCTTCATGTTGGAAGAAGCGGGTGAATAGATTATTAGAGAGGAATTAGTTTCATTTCAAGTTGAGAAGGCAAAAGGTACACCAAAGACGAATTTCCCTTACAACAACAATGGTTTATTTGTTGTCAAAACGTTTGAATGCCACTCTTTGGGATTGAAGAACGTGTAAGTATTAACGATGACTATGCGATGGACTTAATGAGCAAGTTATCTTGTGAAATCTTCAACTAGTTTAGAGGATGAGAAGATGAAGATGTTTATAACATTTTTGTTTAAGACTTTGAGACTATGTTTTGAACTTTTTTTTGCTATGAATATAACAGGACAACATGTTGTCTATTTTGAATGACTTTCCAAAACACATATAATATGAAAAATGAGATGTTGAAAACTTTGTTTCCTAGGAATGAACGTTTGTATGAATGAATAATGAAGACGTTTATTTTTTTTAATTTGTTATTAGAACATTTTCAGGATGATTTGGTACATCTCCTCATCCATAAATAACTTGACACGACAACTATTAATTTCTCCATAATAGACATCGAGTTGAGAGATTCTTTCAACATAGAGTTGGGGCAGTATGTTCCACCACGAATTCCTTAAGTATGCTTTGACCTTACGCTTCGCAGATCGAAAAAATTCACTTGAGAGATTGACCAAAGCACCGGAGAACATGATCCTTGTGAGATGAGTATAGGTGTAGTGCGCCAAATCATATTCCCTCTCAGCAGCGAGTTATCCTAGAAAGTGCTTGTTCCATGTTATAAGTCCGAAAGAAATCCCAAGCCCCGACCATGAAGAGAGCAGAAGGGTTTTCATAGTGGAAACAAGTCCGATTGAAAGTTACTTTGCTATAGTTGTTTCGCCAAGGCGTATCCATGGTGAAGAGATCAACGCTCATGAAGAATGTCTCTGTTTGAACCA
The DNA here is from genome assembly GCA_905132765.1 of Moricandia arvensis. Classification (NCBI taxonomy): domain Eukaryota; kingdom Viridiplantae; phylum Streptophyta; class Magnoliopsida; order Brassicales; family Brassicaceae; genus Moricandia; species Moricandia arvensis. The sequence goes on along the minus strand of CAJHQP010005763.1, from coordinate 8,748 downwards.
AATCCTCCATAGACATACAAACCGTCTTGCAGCAGACAAGATCGTGTATGAGCGATTGGCGACCTTAAGGAGTATGATTTTAAGGACTTCTGAAGGGAGATCGGGAATGTGTGGCCTCCCAAGCAACCAACAATAAAATATTTTCACCATCGCTGGAAACCCTACAAGAAAAGTGAAAACTAGCTCCATTTTTGTTTTTTTTATCGGGATTCCCAAGATGGATAAATGAAGGAGACTTATCGCATTACCTATATATAAACCTGAAGCGAAAGTGCATGAGAGAAAAAAATCGTATTGCATATATCTCTTAATCAACTAACTGCTAATAAAAAAATAAAAAGGGTGAGTTTCCAACGGGGATCGAACAGGGGTGAGGCGCGGAGGAAGTAAAGCCGGAGCGCAATTACAATAGTGATTTAGCCGCGAGGTTGAGGAGAATCATCTGTTATTGTCAATCACCTATATTTATATAAACCTTTAATTATATATAATAAATATTGTCAAACATTTGGGGATTTTTGGATGAGATTCTAAAACTTAAAAATGGTTTATGATGTTACAAGTGATTTTTGCATGTATCACACTTCGAGTCAGAGATCTAACAATAAAAAAAACAAAAAATGGTTTGATTCCTATGGGAATCGAACACGGATGCAATGTGTCATTCAAGTGTAGTAAGAGTAGTGGTTTAGCCGTTAGACCGAGGAGAATCATCTATTATTGTCAATCACCTATATTTACTTAAACCTTAATTATATATAATAAATTTTGTAAAACTTTTGGCGATTTTGGATGGGATTCCGAAACTTAAAAATGGGCTTATGATGTTACAAGTGGTATTTTTGCATGTATCATAACTCGAACCAAAGATTTAACAATTAAAAAAGCAAAAAATAGTTCGATCCTTGTGGAAATCAAACACGGATGCAATGTGTCATTCAAGTGTAGTAAGAGTAGATGTTTAACGGCTAGGCTGAGAAGAATCATCTGTTATTGGTCAACACATAAACGTATTTAATGATGGCATAATGGATGGAGATTGTCGCGAAGCAGAGTGAGGGATGATGAAGAAAGATCGACGAAACAAAGCTACACCAGAAGTGATGACGATGTGACGACGGCGGAGACGATAGAGGAAGAGGAAGTTTTCGTTGGCGTCAAGAAAAAATGAAGATTCAAAATTTTGCTTTTAATTATAATGAGAATATAATTAGGATTAGAAAGGGTATAAAATTGTACTTAATCATGATTAATGAAATTTATTTTGTGAATTTGGATCTTGGGGGCTAGATTGGGAAGATAAATTTAAAATATAGCTATATGGAAGAATTTCTCTATAAATCTTTATAAAATAAATTAATATAATTTTAATTAGTGATATTTAATATAAATCAATATATAGTTATAATATATTAATGTCTAAGCCACAAAAATAATAATATAAACTTATGACTAATATGATAGGCATTGAATCATCGTATGCTTTTTTAAACATTGATTCAGAGTCACTTGATCGAAGAAGCGTTTAACAATCTAAATCTATTTCGTACAAAAATTATTAATGACTGATCTGATTTTCTATTTTTTAAGGGTATCTATATTATTAAAACTGAAGTCACTTTTCATACTGTTTGGAAAAAAGAGTAGGATTTTAGCCGAAAGTTCTGTTTGGATATAGGGATATCTTTGTTTGGATATTAGAACCTATATTGAATCCGAAAATATTCTGTTTAGATATTTTCTTATATTTACTCATTTAGTCATCCTATTTCTTTCTTATTTACAGATTCTTTCAATATCATTAAAAAATATATTTAAATTAATTATTTTTAATGGGTTGTTGTTTCTTTATCGTGAAAAAGCAATCTCGAAATATATAGTGTATGATATATAAAACTATCTATAAATATAGTATTAATTTATTTATTTTAGTAAAATATAAAAGTTTTGAGAGTTTAATTTTCAGAAAACATGTATTAAATATCGATCTCCGCTTAGAATAATAATTAAAAATCTAAAAATATACATGTACACGAATATAGGAAATATTGTGATCAGTTGCACCTGTTTCAGTTGGAAAATAGAAATACCGAATATTTTTATACTCAAATCTACCCAATATTGCAAACAGTTGAACAAATATTTATGATTTCCATATATTTTTAATGCATATCTTCCTAATAATTTTTGTAACAATTTATTGACAATACATATCCGTCCTTTATTCTAATCATTTCCCCTACGATATAAGAAATACTTGATTTTTAAATGATATTAACATAAATATATAAATTATATTTGATTTATAAAATGTTGGAATACACAAATTTTGAAGTACCAAATAGTTGATTTTTGATTTAATAATATTAGATATTATAAATAATATATTTTTTAAATAATCACGATTTTGATAATCATCAATTAGGAACCAAATAAACTAGTCTATTTTTTTGAACCTATAAGATTTTGAATTTAAATATATTATATATTAGATATAATAGATTTTTTAAACAATCACGATTTTGATAATCAATCAATTAGGAACCAATTTTTTTTCCAGAATATTCCTCAACTGATTATACCATATTTATAATTTGATAACAGAACTTTCAATCCTTCTAAAATGTGTGCAACTCCCACCGAGTATATAAATTTGGTATCAGAATTTGCCTTATAACTATAGATATATGTTTGATTTTTTTTATGGAAATAAATATTTAACACATACGATTATACAAAAGCAATATATATACTAAAAATCTAATCAATGATTAGCTTTTATATTCGGCCTCAAATACTAGCAACTCAATATTAACAAGATTTTAGGAGATGAATATACATTTTTCCTTCTCATTATCGAATATACAAAAAAAACTCGATTTAAGTATTTTTATTAGGAACTAAAATATAGAAATATCTAATTTTAAAATATTCAATACACGATTTTTAATTATGGTACTCTAGAATATTCCAAAGATTTCTTATTCAACACACTTCTTTACTTTTCTTTTATATATAACTCTCTATCTTCACTTCTCACCAATATATCTAAAAAATCTCTCATCTTTGTCAATAATCTCTCTCTAAGATCAATGTATGTTGTTTGTTTTGTTTTTCATTGTTGTGACCGATTTAGATACATATATCTAAGTTTCATTTTTTTTACTTTTATGAATCACAATAGTCTATGAATCACAATAATCTATTCTTAGACTGGTTTTTAATATATTTTGTTTTAGATTTCCATGTCTTTCATTCTTTTAGTGTTAGATTATTTTTGAAAGGTATAATATTTCGAATTATGTTAGGATTGTTTAGAGATTGATCTTTTGAAAAATATTCTTTGTTTATATTTGCATGTTTTTTATTCTTCTAGGGTTTGATTTTTTCAATATATTCAATTGTTTATTTTACGAAATATGTTGTTCTTTAGTTATATCATCTTTATTTGACTAAATCTATCTAAAGAACAAAGATTTTGTTTTGTATTTTTTTCAATTATTTTGGCTAACCTAATTATTCTTTGAACATGCACTAGGTATTCTCCATGAAAAAGAACCAAGCCCTCAAACTCAAGAATCCAATGGTAGAAGACTATGGTTATTCACCAATGGAAGCATTCAACAATGGAAAGAGGGAGACTAAACTCCATTACAAGGCTATTCTTGAAAAGGTGAAGGAAAGGGACAAGGATGTGTATAAGAGGCATAGAGAGGAGTTGGATGTCATTAAGCTTCAAGGAAAGCTCTCGGTTCTTGACCAACTTGAACCCATCTTTGAAGCTCTAAAGAATCAAAAGGAGAAACTTAAAGTCGATCTTGAGATGGCACAATCTAAGTTGGATTATGTGAGTGTTCCAAACATCAATTGGTACAAGTGGGATGAAATTCAAATGTATGATTAAACTCTTTGAATCTCTTCCTCAATGACTGTTGGTGATGTTTTAATTTTTTCTCTTGTGTTTTTGAATTTCATAACTATTTTACGGTTGTTACACAACCGTTTATGTATAATTATTTTGGATAATTAATGTTTAATTATGTTTTTATAAGGTCTCTAATATCCTTTGATCTATCATGATATATCTTTATTCTTGCATTTTGAGATTCAAAGATTGTCATTGATCTTTGATGATTTGATTATTTGTTTAGATATGAAATTTATTTTTGATATTTTAATAACAAAAATAATGCATCTTTTAGGTTTTTATATATTTTAAATTGATGAATATATTGTGTGGCATTAGATTTAGATATTTTTAAGTTATTGTATCAATTTTCGGTTTAGTTTTTAGGTATATTATTCTTGCTATAGATAGTCACAAAAATAATGCATATTTTAGGTATAAAGTTATTATACCTATTTCTATGAACCTCATCATTATATTTGTGCAACATACAAGACTTGATTTGACAAGTTATTGTGGCAAATGTAAGTAATTTCTTATATAACAAACATAATTTATTTAGTTAATCTATGTTTATAATGATGCTTTTTTGACAATGACAATACTTATGGAGGTGACATGATTGACCATTATTTAGTTTTTCAAATTATTTGTTTTGTTAGCAATCTCAAGTTTTAAATATTGTATCAATTTTAGAAATGGTTTTTGTGACAAGTTATTATTATTTAGATATTAATTATTTAGTTGTAGTGTTAGCAATCTCAAGTTTTAAATATTGTATCAATTTTTGAAATGGTTTTAGGTATATTATTATTGGTATATATAGGTAAGTGTTGTCTAATGATGTGTTTCAAATCTAATTTTACAAGTTATTATTGAGATTCTATGAACCTCATCATTATATTTGTGCACCATGCATGACTTGATTTGACAAGTTATTGTGGCAAATGTAACTATTTTCTTATATAACAAACAATTTTTTTAGTTAATCTATGTTTGTAATGATGCTCTTTTGACAATGACAATATTTATGGAGGTGACATGATTCAGCATTTGAATATTGTATCAATTTTCGAAATGGTTTTTAGGTATATTATTATTGGTATATATAGGTAAGTGTTGTGTTATGATGTGTTTCAAATCTAATTTTACAAGTTATTATTGGGATTCTATGAACCTCATCATTATATTTGTGCAACATGTAAGACTTGATTTGACAAGTTATTGTGGCAAATGTAACTATTTTTTTATATAACAAACATAATTTATTTAGTTAATCTATGTTTGTAATAATGCTCTTTTGACAATGACAATACTTATGGAGGTGACATGATTTGTTTTGTTGAAAAAAGTCTAATTGTTTTACAAACATAAATTAAAATATTTTATTGTTCACCACATAAATATTGTTCTCTTTTAATAGTATACATACATTTGCTAATTCAGTTATGTTTGAATATTCAGACAAAATAATACTTCTTAGGGATCTTTTATGTAACAGTCCAAGAATATAGGAGAGTCGCTTGACATATTCTTTCAGATTAAACTGAGAAAACTCGAGCTTTGGTGTTCTATTAATCATATACCACCATAATTTAATGTGTGGAGAATATACTAAAGGTCACTAAAGCAAATCCATTTAGGAAAATTGATTTTATATTACAAACATAATATTATTCATGACGATTATGGATATAATAGAAGATTAAATAAACTATATCTGACTAAAATTTTCAAGATTTATCAACTTTCATTGTGGTATATGAATATGGTAGGATAGGGGTTTTCAAAATAGTAAGAGTTTCCTAATCTATGTCAAACGATAGAATCAGAACATAAATTTGGATCCACTATATGAATGGAGCCGTAGGTTTTGTTTAGTAGCTTGAACAATTTGTGTATATCGTACAAAACACAAGGAGTAACTACTTTTATTTTTGATAGATATGAGCAGACCCAGCTTAAATATGTTATGGGCCTAGTGCACACATATTTTTCCCCAAAAAATTATAGTTATAATTCTTTAAATTTAAAATTTTAGGACTCTAATCTGTGTACCATTTGACAAACTAGGACCCTAATTCTTAAACAAAAAAAATTCTGAAAATTGAAGGACCCTGTGCATGTGCACCTTGGCCACTCTCCGAGAGCCGGCATTTAAAAAAAAAAAAAAACAAAATACTACATTTTAATTTTATTTCGTATTAGAGATAAAGTCTCTCATATGAATGGTTGGAAGAAATCCTTAACAATATATAAGATAGATGAACCATTCAACTTATTATCACCAATTAATTTATGATAAAAGTTCATCTATCTTAACATAGTATTTGAGTCAGTTTATATATATATATATACTATATTTTATATATATATATTTTTTTAATTCGTGATCTAATTAGTACAACGAAATAGCTCAGATGTGTATCAATATAGAAACGAGACACCTTAGAATAATTGAATATCTATGCCAGAGTGTCCCTATAATATCATACGTTTTTTACTTGTTTTGGCTTAAAGGGAAAAATACAACAAACTTATTCCATTTGCTGATTCGGCATGCTCTCATTGGGTATATAAAATTCAATCACACTGTACACTAACAAAACAATACAAAATCTAAAACTGCTTTAGTGACCTTGAGTGGCCGGCTATGGTCAACAGAATCTCCACTTGTCGTTGCGGCGAATACTGGTTTGCTTTTTTTTTTTTTTATGAGCTTTTGGTTAGAAAATTGAGTTAAGGCAATATAATATGACTCTACTGCACCACCTTTGTCTCTATTTGCAACTGTTGTCTATGTAAGTTGTTAGTCTCGAGTGATATTTCATTTTTTGTATGACTTAAATAGGATCTAATTCGAAACCCTACAAAATTATATCCTCGAGAACGGTTAAACTAGGCATTAACACATTTATTCAAAACCTAAGAATCAAATCATACCAAACTGAAATAACCTAAGTCGAAATCAAATCAACTTTATAAATATTCTGACTGATCTCTCATTCCGAAAACTAAAAAATCATAACCAAACTAAAACCGAATGGACATTCGAATTTTTAAAATACAGATTATATATCCGAAAATGCTAATTATATTTAGTTTTTAAATAATAAAATATCATAAAAATACTATTTATAAACTAAATTACCCAAAATTAGAATTACCCAATTCTCTAATCCAAAATATTTAAATTTATCTGAATTACCAACATTTTAATCCCAATTATCCGAATTATCCGAATTATCCACTATTTACCTTAATCTGAATTATCTGACATTTTACACATATCATCTGAAATTACCCAAAAAGTCGAAACCAAAATGGAACCAAATATGACCCAATTTTCAGATATTAACCGGTTCTCGATTTTGCTACTGAAACTGAACTGAAAACCACAACCGAACTAAAACTGAACTGAATTTTGTAAACAACCAAACGGTTTCTAAATCTTTAGAACCAGAAAACGAATACTAGAACCCGAAACCAAACCGAAAAACCGAATGCCCATCACTAAATCAAACGAGAGATTCAAAATGGGTATAGAGATATCAGTAATTATTGGATTAGGGTATAAGTTGTATAGTTGGGAGTAGATAAATACATTTAGGTAGAGACTATGCATGCTCCAAAAACTCAAACCGATATGAACCCCAAAAATTATCATCGTCATGTCCACTTTTGGGCTAATTTATTCACTATTTGTTTCTCTCAGTTTTTTCTTGTTCGGGACGACTTATTATTTTTGCGGTTACCTATTAAGGGATTAAAAATAATAATACGGATTAAAATGGAAATGATATATCTCATTATTTGTTTCCTCGCTTGGATTTTCTTAGTTTTCTTTGTTTGTTCAAATTTATGCTATAAAGTTTTTACCGGGTTCCATTTAATTAACTATTTGGGATGCTTTTATTTACCCACTTATATAGATTCAAATGACAATGGTATCATGATCTGTGGTAAGAGTTGGATAAGGAATTAGCTAGGTCAAAAGAATAAGTGGATGAGAGAGATTAGGCGTCTTGTTTGTAATCTTGCTGGTAACAATAACAAAGGGATGAGAGAGAAAGTGAAGAATATGATTTTGAATACGATTCGAAAGATTATTATTTTCATCATATTTTAGAAATTGATTCGAGAGAATAGTTGCTGTTTCAGGACTCGCATTGAGAGCCCACATGGTGAGCAATGTATAGTTAAATTAAAATGTCTGAGTTTTATGGTTTTTTCCGAAACCTTGGATTTCGACAAAAACATCCACTCAAATCTCAATGTGTTTTGTCTGTGACTTATTTACGTAACGTTCTCTCTTGCATGTCCATTTGCGCCACATTATCCAGCTGGTTTCACAATTGCGATTATTTTGATCACAATATAGATTATTATGCATGACATGTCAATAGACCATTGGTCTCCAATCAAAAACTTTAATCTGCCGCGTCCAACCTACCCAACCAAAAAAACTATTGATCAATTTGCTTCTCTTTTTAATGCTTTCCATCACCGTAATCTACACTACACATGTCATAGACTGATGGTATACTATATCCCAGTGGATACTTTATGAATAGTAATATAGTATTTATAAGAAAGTTTATATCTATTCTATTAACTGGAGTAGTATAGATCTCAATTAGGCCAGAACGCAAACTAATTAAAAAAACATGTACAAAGCTGAATATTATTGTTGTTAACTAGATCTCTATATTGGATAAGAGAGATCTTGATGACTTTTTTTTGTAGCGAGTGGAATATATTTTACAGGTCTTTTAGACCTGCATAGTGAACCTCTTCTTATACCTGAACGTTCTTAATTTCTCTTACTTATTCTTTGATAA
>CAJHQP010005762.1:0-43299 GCA_905132765.1 Moricandia arvensis | reverse complement strand
TTAACACGCAAGACCCTTAAGTTTTGCAGATCACTTCTTTTGGCCGCACATGAAGAGAGATGTGGAGGGAGAAAATCTGTGGAGTGTGGTACTTGCCAAGCATGCTAAGTCCCAAGTCCAATCCCAGGGTTTGTATACTCCATTACCAATTCCACACCATCCTTGGAATGACATTGCCATAGATTTTATTGTTGGATTGCCTAGGGACTAGAACCGAAAAGGACTCCATATTTGTAGTTGTTGATAGTTCTCTAAGATGGCACATTTCATAGCATGTCATAAGACTGATGATGCATTGCATATTGCTAACTTGTTCTTTAAAGAGGTTGTTCGTTTACATGGCATGCCTCGGACTATAGTTTCTGATAGAGACTATAAGTTTCTTAGTTACATTTGGAAGACTCTTTGGTCTAAGCTAGGCACTAAGCTGTTTTTTCTACTACATGTCATCCACAAACTGATGGACAAACTGAGGTAGTTAATAGAACTCTAGGAACACTCCTTCGTGCATTCATCAAAAAGAACATGAAAACTTGGGAAGACTACTTACCACACTGTGAATTTTCATACAATCATGCCATGCATTCTGCCTCTAAATATTCCCCTTTTGAAATTTTTTATGGGTTCAATCCCACCTCTTCTTTGGATCTAATGCCTTTACCTGAGTGTGAAAGGGTTAGTTTGGACGGAAGAATAAAGCTGAGATGGTCCAACAAATCCATGAGAAGGCTAATCAAAACATTGAGCAGAAAACAAAGCTCTATGAGAAGCAAGCCAACAAGGGAAGGCGTGTGAGGGTCTTTGAAGTCGGTGACCAAGTTTGGCTTCACCTGAGGAAGGACAGGTTTCTTAACAAGAGGAAGTTCAAGCTAATGCCAAGGGTTGATGGACCCTTCAAGATCATCCACAAGATCAATGGCAATGCCTATAAACTTGATCTCCAAGGTAAGTATGATGTATCAAATAGCTTCAATGTCACTGACTTGGGCCCCTTTTGCTGTTGATGAACCAGATTTGAGGACTAATCCTTTTCAAGAGGAAGGGGATGATGTGATCATGGACCGGATCACTAAGTAGAGCAAGGAGAGCTTAGATGAGTCACATGATGCCACAATGCACCAGCAGCCTGGTGATGATGCTTTGACCATTCCAGAAGGTCCCATGACCCGTTCCAGAGTCAAGAAACTTAAGGAGACTGTTGTAGGACTACTCACTTCACATCCACAACAAGAAGAAAGTTTTGGACACGGTTTGATCCGAGATGTCTTGAACACCATTCAAGCCATCTCTACAACAAGCTGAGTTAGTCCTTACACCCCACAACAGAATGGAGTATACTTCACCAAACGAGCTGTCCTTACACCCCACAACAGATGGAGTTGCTGAAAGGAAGAACTGGCACCTTATGGAAGTTGCTAGGTCCATGATGTTCCAAGCTAATATTCCTCCACTGATCTTGAACCTTGAGTAAGCTTCCTGAGCCTGTGGTGCAAGTCTTTCATAAGGTGACAGTTCTTCCTTTCAGCAACTCCATTCTGTTATGGGGTGTAAGGACTAGCTCAGCTTGATGTAGAGATGGCTTGAATGGTGATCAAGACATCTCGGATCAAACCTTGTCCAATACTTTCTTCTTGTTGTGGATGTGAAGTGAGTAATCCTACAACAGACTCCTTAAGTTTCTTGACTCTGGAACGGGTCATGGGACCTTCTGGAAAGGTTAGAGCATCATCACCAGGCTGCTGGTGCATTGTGGCATCATGTGACTCAACAAAGCTCTCCTTGCTCTCCTTAGTGATCCGGTCCATGATCACATCATCCCCTCCCTCTTGTAAAGGATTAGTCCTCAAATCTGATTCATCAATAGCAAAAGGGGCCAAGTCAGTGACATTGAAGCTATTTGATACATCATACTTACCTTGGAGATCAAGTTTATAGGCATTGTCATTGATCTTGTGGATGATCTCGAAGGGTCCATCAACCCTTGGCATTAGCTTGGACTTCCTCTCGTTGGGAAACCTGTCCTTCCTCAGGTGAAGCCAAACTTGGTCACCGACTTCAAAGACCCTCACACGCCTTCCCTTGTTGGCTTGCTTCTCATAGAGCTTGGTTTTCTGCCCAATGTTTTGTATAGCCTTCTCATGGATTTGTTGGACCATCTCAGCTTTCTTCTTACCGTCCAAACTAACCCTTTCACACTCAGGTAAAGGAATTAGATCCAAAGGAGAGGTGGGATTGAACCCATAAACAATTTCAAAAGGGGAATACTTAGAAGCAGAATGCATGGCATGATTGTATGCAAATTCACAGTGTGGTAAGTAGTCTTCCCAAGTTTTCAAGTTCTTTTTGATGAATGCACGCAGGAGTGTTCCTAGAGTTCTAATAACTACCTCAGTTTTTCCATCAGTTTGTGGATGACATGTAGTAGAAAACAACAGGGTAGTGCCTAACTTAGACCAAAGAGTCTTCCAAAGGTAACTAAGAAACTTAGAGTCTCTATCAGAAACTATAGTCCGAGGCATGCCATGTAAACGAACAACCTCTTTGAAGAACTAGTTAGCAATATGCAATGCATCATCAGTCTTATGACATGCTATGAAATGTGCCATCTTAGAGAACCTATCAACAACTACAAATATGGAGTTCTTTCCGGTTCTAGTCTGACACGCCCCTAGGATGCTCTTTGGTTGATTGGGAGGATAGATCCTTGCAAGAACGAATATGGGACTCAAGTTCTTCAAGGTTTGTGGATTGAATGGTGACACAAGAGGGATGAGAGAACTCTTGATGCTCTTAGATGATTAGCTCGGATATGACACACCAAGTTAAACACCCTTAAGCTCCGGATATAACACACCAGAGAGACACTCGACAGACTTCTAGAGAGAGAGCCGTCAAGAGAGAAAAGAACTTGATAGTATTAGATTGCCTAAGAACAATAAGGTTAGGGAAAACACTTAAATAGAAGAAACCAGAGAACATACTCTCTAGGCTTTCGAAAATAATAAAATGGAAACTATAGTTTAAACATAACATAAGCTTTAAAATAAATAATTTCTGCTAGTCTTGGGCCGAGATAGGGCCTAGGTGATTTGTAAGACAAGTCGTGGCCTCGTTAAAAACCGTCCTCCAGAAAACCTCGTGGGACAAAACCAAAAGCAAGGAAAAGAGCACACACCAAATGTCTTGCCTAAACACTAACTTAGCTTGATGTAAAGATGGATTGAATGGTGTTCAAGACATCTCGGATCAAACCTTGTCCAAGACTCTCTTCTTGTTGTGGATGTGAAGTGAGTAATCCTACAACAGTCTCCTTAAGTTTCTTGACTCTGGAACGGGTCATGGGACCTTCTGTAATGTTCAAAGCATCATCACCAGGCTGCGGGTGCATTGTGGCAATCATGTGACTCATCTAAGCTCTCCTTGCTCTCCTTAGTGATCCGGTCCATGATCACATCATCCCCTCCCTCTTGAAAAGGATTTATCCTAAAATCTTGTTTATACTTGATCACGTATGGGAAGGTCTCAATGAACTCAACCCATCTTGCGTGTCTCTTACTAAGCTTACTCTGCCCTTTTAGATACTTTAGGGACTCATGATCAGTGTGGATGACAAACTCCTTGGGCCACAGGTAATGCTGCCATGTTTGCAAGGCCCTCACCAAGGCATAGAGTTCTTTGTCATAGGTTGCATAGTTGAGAGTGGCTCCTCAAAGCTTCTCACCAAAGTAGGCAATGGGTTTCCTATCCTATCCTGCACTAACACAGCACCAGTTCCAATTCTTGAAGCATCACATTCTATTTCAAAGTTTTGGTAAAGTCAGGAAGCATAAGAAGAGGTGATTGAGTAAGCTTCTCTTTTAGGCATTGGAAAGCCTTCTCTTGTGCTTCTCCCCACTTGAATCCGACATCCTTCTTTATCACTTCAGTTAAGGGAGCTGCAATGGTGCTAAAGTCTCTCACAAAACGCCTATAGAACCCAGCAAGCCCATGGAAACTCCTCACTTCTCCAACTGTGGTTGGACTCGGCCAGTCCTTGATGGCTTTGATATTCTCCTCGTCCACCTTAACTCCATCTGCACTCACAACAAAGCCTAGAAAAACCAAGTTATCCAGGCAAAAAGTGCACTTCTTCAAGTTGGCAAAGAGTTTCTCATTTCTCAAAACATTTAGGACAGCCTTAAGATGTTCTATATGCTCTTCTAAAGTCTTGCTATATAAGAAGATGTCATCAAAGTACAAAACAACAGAAATGCCTATGAATGATCTAAGAACATGATTCATTAACCTCATGAATGTACTAGGTGCTTTTGTCAATCCAAATGGCATAACTAACCACTCATATAATCCATGTTTAGTTTTAAATGCAGTTTTTCACTCATCTCCTTCTTTCATCCTAATCTGATGATAACCACTCTTTAAATCTATCGTAGAGAAGATACAAGAACCATGTAATTCATCAAGCATATCATCTAATCTAGGTATAGGGTGGCGATACTTTACTGTGATGTTGTTGATTGATCTACAATCAACACACATGCGCCAAGTACCATCCTTCTTAGGCACAAGGAGCACTGGTACAACACATGGGCTCAAACTCTCTCGGATATAGCCCTTCTCCATTAGTACCTCTACTTGTCTTTGAAATTCCTTGGTATCAACCAGATTGGTTCTGTAGGCTGGTCGGCTTGGAAGTGTAGATCCTGGAACAAAGTCTATTTGGTGCTCAATCCCACGCAAAGGAGGTAACCTAATGGGATTGTCCTCTGGAAATACATCTTGAAACTCCTGCAAAAGAGAAACCATTTCACTCGGATACACCGGTGTAGAATCTGTGAAGTTCAAAAGAGTTTCTTTAAACACAAGTAAGATAGCCGATTGTTTAGAGTAGAGAGTTCTTTTGATATCACCCAGGTTTGCATAGAAGTTGGGCTGCTTAGTTCCAGCCTGTTTGAGATCAATCTCCTTCTTCTTTTGGAGTTGAATCTGATCATGCTGAACTTCCTTAGGCGTCAAGGGAACCAGGATAGTCTTGCGACCCTTGAACTCAAAGGAGTGCTTGTTGGTGAAACCATCGTGGATAACTCGGCGATCAGATTGCCAAGGTCTCCCAAGATCAGACTTCATCTTCATATCTTCCTATGGCTAAAGGAATGAGAACTTGACTTGAGAACTTCATGGTTCCTTCTTCATTCAACCATTGTAGCCGGTAAGGTTTTGGATGCTTCTGAACCTTCAAACCCAACTTCTTGACCATTGTCTCACTAGCAGCATTCACACAACTGCCTCCATCAACTATGAGGCTGCAAACCTTTCCTTGCACCAAGCACCGGGTATAGAATAGGTTCTCACGTTGCTCTAGCTCCTGAGTCTTGGTTTTCAAGCTTAGAAGCCTTCTTGCTACTAAAAGCTTCCCATGGACTGGTCCTTCTTTTTGCTCTTCTTCAGTTTCTTCTTGGTCAGACTCGGTGTTGTCATCTTCTGAGGCATACTCACCATCTTCCACCTTCCTTGGCACTTGAAACACTTGACATCACGAGCTCGGGAACTAGAAGCCTCAGCCTTGCCCTTGTCAAGAGCACTGCTTGGTTTGGTTTCTTCCCTCGGATAGGACTTGTTGTCTTTCTGATATGGCTTAGACTCCTTAGGATATGTGGACTTCTCTCCCTGGTTTTTGTGTAACCGGTTGGATCCATAGCTGGTTCGTGAATGTCCCTTCCTCTTGAGCTGTTGTTCCACAACAATAGCCTTGTGTAACATCTCTTCTAACTCCACATAATGTTGCATCTCAACATTGTCTTGTATCTCTCGGTTTAGACCACACAGGAACCTTGACATTGTTGCTTCTCTATCTTCGGATATGCTAGCCCTTAGCATGAGCAACTCCATCTCCTGGTAATATTCCTCCACTGATCTTGAACCTTGAGTAAGCTTCTTGAGCCTGTGGTGCAAGTCTATATGGTAATGACCCAGAACAAACCTCTTGCGCATGATAGACTTCATATCTGTCCAAGTTTTAACTGGTTTCTCTCCATTCCTTCTACGGTTAATGATGTACTGATCCCACCAACTTAGAGCATAGTCATATAACTCAGTAGCATCTATCTGGATCTTCTTGTGGTTTGTGTACTGCTTACACTGAAAGACCAGCTCAATCTTCTTCTCCCACTCAAGGTAGGCATCTGGATCAGATTTACCATGGAAAGGGTGTTGAACAAAGGTTATAATATGATAGAGGAAGGCTTATGAAGAGGAGAGGAAATGGTTTGGAGCTGTCCGTACATGTCCGTACAACTAGGCCGTACAGGCCGTACAACTTGGGCGATGCAGTTTACTGCGGACGAGAAAAGTTACCCGGGTAAGAGTAACTCGACCCAGAGTTACTCTTACTAGTTACCAAGAGGATCAAGCTTGACTGAGGCGCGTGTTTGACAGGCTGGCTCGTGCTGGAAGAGCATCTGGTCAAGATGCCAAAGGAATCTCACGTGTGAAGCTCTCCAGCCACAAGTTTGAATTAGGCGCGCCTAGACCGGTTGACTACACATGCTTGGCGAAAAAGCTTATCCTAAACCTTACCTTTTATCCGTTGTAAACCCTTGCTTCCTCTCCTATATATTTGTAACCTCTGTTCATTAATCAATAACAACGAAACCTTCAGTCTTTTCTCTTACTCTCTCTCAATGGTTTCAAGTCTCTCTCACCGAGTCTCTTCTTCTTTAGTCTAAATCTTTCTCTCAGTCTCTTATTCTCGTTCTCTTCTCTCAATCTCTATCAGTCCTTCATGGTATCAGAGCCAGGTTCACTTGAATCTGGGTTCATTTGATCCGTTCTTGCTCAAAGTCTCAACCTTTCCGTTCATAAAGTGCAAGTTTCACTCTTATGATTCGAAATAGAGAACATGAAGACTACTGTCATTCCGGTTACTCTAAAAGGTGGAAACGACCTTCTTTGGTCTCGTGTGGTGTAGACAGCCATGGGAAGTAAGGGCCTTTGGAACCATGTCCTTGAATACAAAGCTCCAAAGCTCATTACTCATGAAGGCGACAAAGAAGTGGTGGTTTGTGATGAACTTAAGTGGATCCAGGAGGATAATCTGGTGATGTCCATCCTCCAGAGCTCACTGGATCCGTAGATCTTGGAGGCCTACATCTACTGTGAGAAGGCTTAAGATCTATGGGATACTCTCCAAAAGGTGTATGGAAACATCTCAAACCTCACACGAGTGTTTGAGATCAAGAGGGCTATCAACAACCTAGCACAAGAAGACATGGAGTTCACTAAACACTTGAGAAAGTTTCGGGCTTTGTGGTCAAAACTAGAGATGCTAAGGCCTAGCACCACAGATCCAGATGAGTTGAATGAGAGGCGTGAGCAAGACAAGGCCTTTGGACTCTTGCTCACACTCAACACTACCTACAATGATCTGATCAAACATATCCTTAGATCCGAGAAGCTCCCCACTCTTGGAGAAGTTTGTGCTCAAATCCGGAAGGAACAAGTGTCCTTGGGGCTATTTTGAGGAAAGCGGGAGCTCACTCTTGCCAACCAAGCCGAGGTGCCTCAAGCTAACCGAGTCCATAAGTATGAAGATAGGAGGTTGCTGGGAACTTTGAAGACATGAGGTTCAATGGTAACTGTGATCATTGCAAAAGGCATGGTCATAAGAAGAGTCAATGCTGGATTCTCCATCCTCACCTCAAGCCGACCAAGTTCATGAAGGAGAGGGAAGGAAGAGCTAATGTGACCTATGGAATGGGTTATCAAACGGGTGTTGGGACTTCAACCAAGGGATATGAGACAGAAGGTCGTGAAGGTGGTGAGAGCAAGGCCCTGGTGACCTACACTGTGAAAGATTGATAGAGATTAAGAGAATAGGACGAGAATAAGAGACTTAGAGAGAGATTTAGACTAAAGAAGAAGAGACTCGACGAGAAAGACTAGAAACCATTGAGAGAGACTAAGAGAGGAGACTGAAGATTTCGTGTTATTGATTAATGAACAGAGGTTACAAATATATAGGAGAGGAAGCAAGGGTTTACAACGGATAAAAGATAAGGTTTAGGATAAGCTTTCTCGCCAAGCATGTGGAGTCAACCAGTCTTAGGCGCGCCTAATTCAAACTTGTGGCTGGAGAGCTTCACACGCGAGATTCCTTTGGCATCTTGACCAGATGCTCTTCCAGCACGAGCCAGCCTGTCAAACGCGCGCCTCAGTCAAGCTTGGTCCGCTTGGTAACTAGTAAGAGTAACTCTGGGTCGAGTTACTCTTACTCGGGTAACTTTCTTCGTCTGCGGTAAACTTCTTCACCCACTTGTACGGCCAAGTTGTACGGCCTGTACGGCCTAGTTGTACGGACATGTACGGACTGATCCAAACCATTTCCTCTCCTCTTCATAAGCCTTCCTCTACCATATTAAGACCTCTGTTCAACACTCCCCCTCAAGCTTGACCATGTGGAACAAGTCAAGCTTGGAATGCCATGAGATCTTCCTCATTAAAAACCTTGCTAAAGAAAACCCTCCTTAGGGATAAAACCTCAACAAGGAAAAGAGTAAAGACCCCATGGCGAGGGGATTAGTTCTTTCTGGTAAGATCCATGAGTCCAAGACGAGTGTGGATGGACTCAATGGTCTTCTGCCTAGCTGCTTTAGTAAACACATCAGCTAGTTGATCTTCACTCCGGGTATAGCATGGCAATATGTCTCCGGATACTATCATTTGCCTCACCTTGTGGCAATCAACCTCAATATGCTTAGTCCTCTCATGGAACACCGAGTTGGAGGCAATGTGTATAGCCGCTTGGTTGTCACAATGCATGGTCATGGGTGTGTCTTGATCAATCCCCAAGTGCTTCAGTATCCCTTTGATCCAAACTAACTCATTTGTAAGCTTCAACATGGCTCTGTACTCGGCTTCAGCACTGGAACAGGACACCACCTTTTGCTTCTTACTCTTCCAGGTAACAAGGTTCCCACCAATGAAAGTGCAATAACCAGTGGTCGACTTCCTATCCATCCTATCCCCGGCCCAATCTGCATCACAATATCCAACCACTTCTGTGCTCTCATTGCACCCCATCCAAACTCCTTGACTTGATGTTCCATTCAGGTACATGAGAAGCCGGTTCACCATGTTCCAGTGATGCTCCTTAGGCCCTTGCATGTGTTGGCTAACCTGATTCACAGCAAAGCATATATCAGGTCTTGTGATTGTCAAATAGATTAACTTACCAACAAGCTTTCTATAAAGCTTAGCATCTTGAAAGAGTGGACTGTCTTCTATCTCCCCCTCTCGTGGTACTTTATATCCTTCTTCCAAGGGTGTCTTGAATGTCTTCCCTTCTGGTATACCTGCATCTTTCAAAAGATCAAGTGTATACTTTCTTTGAGATAGAAATAAACCTTCCTTGGATCTACACAACTCTATTCCGAGAAAGTATTTCATCTCTCCCAAATCTTTAATTTCAAATACAGATTTCAAGTAGTCTTTAGTAGCTTGTATACCTTCCTTGTCACTTCCAGTAATGATGATATCATCAACATATACTAGAAGGACAATGATACCTGAGGGAGATGTGAGAGTGAAGAGGGTGTGGTCAAGCTCGGATCTCTTGAAGCCTCTCCCATTCAAGGTAGTACTCAGTTTGTTGTACCAGGCTCTTGGAGACTGCTTGAGACCATATATAGCCTTCTTCAGCCTTAAGACATTCCCTTCTTTTACCAAGTGTTCAAGACCCGGTGGAGGATACATATACACTTCATCTTCAAGTTCCCCTTGAAGAAACGCATTCTTCACATCCATTTGCCATAGACCCCATCTTAGATTAACCGCAACTGACAAAACTATTCTGATAGTATGAAGCTTTGCCACCGGAGCAAAAGTGTCTAGGTAGTCTTCACCATAAGTCTGAGTGAAACCCCTTGCAACTAGTCTAGTCTTCTTCCTGTCTATCTTCCCGTTTGCAAGATACTTGATGGTGAAGATCCACCTACTTGACACTGCCTTCTTTCCTCTTGGAAGTTCACTCTCATACCATGTATCATTTTTGATCATGGCGTTTGCTTCAGCACCAACTGACTCCTTCCATTCTTTATCCTTCATAGCTTCATCATAAGACTTTGGAATGTAGCTCTGATCTAGGTTAACCATCAGCACACAATGATCTTCAGGGTAGTGAGCAAGAGAGCATGAGACACGAGAAGGATGCTCCACTGCTTGAGCATTGTAGTAAACTCTTGTATTCACCCAATTGGTTGGAGGGTTTCTGATCCTAGTGCTTCTTCTCAGTTGTTGCTCTTGTTGCTCAACTTCCGGTTCTTGATCTTGTCCTTCTTCATCATTCCCTGATCCTTGTCCTTCTTCTTGCTCTTGTTGCTCCATACTTTGATCATGAGAACCTGATTGTTCTTCTTCTTCTTGAGTATTCTCTTCAGGTTCATTTCCCCCCTCATGGTCAAAGTGGGGACCCTGATGTTCTTCATTTGTATTGGGGGGACCTTGAGGTTGTCCTCCTCCATTCCTTGGCTCTTGAGTCAGATTAATCCCAAGATCTTCCAGTATTATCCTTAGGTTGGCCGCCTTATCTGATGCAAGATCCTTTAGTTCTGCTTGATTCTTGTCTTCATAATACCCTCTTTCTTCAACAAACTTTACTTCCCTTGACACCAGTACCCTCCTTGTGACCGGATCATAGCATTTGTACCCCTTTTGAGTTGGTGAATACCCTATGAACATCCCCTTGGTACTCTTTGCATCTAATTTGTTCCTCAACTCTCCTGGTCTTAACACGAAGCATAGACAACCAAAGACTCTAAGATGATCCAAGGTTGGTCTATACCTGTTCAAGACCTCAAACGGAGACTTGTCTTCAAGGATTCGGGTTGGTGTTCTGTTGATCAAGTAGCATGCTGTAGACACTGCATCACTCCAGAACTTCTTTGGTATATTGGCCTGGAACATCATCGACCTTGCCACCTCCATGAGGTGTATATTCTTTCTTTCGGCCACACCATTTTGTTGAGGTGTGTAAGGGCAACTTGTCTGATGGAGGATGCCATGTTGAGATAGGTGTTGCTTGAATGCTTGGCTAGTGTACTCCCCTCCATTATCTGATCTAAAAATTTCAACTTGGCATTAAACTGGTTAGTCACATAGTTTTGAAAATTTCTAAATGCATCAAGAACCCTATCTTTAGATGGAATCAAGGTTATCCAGGTGTATTTAGACTTCTCATCTATGAATGTTACAAAATACTTGTGATTCTCTCTAGATAAGCAAGGTGCAGTCCAAACATCAGAGTGAATCAAATCAAAGCAATGCTCATAGATGGTTGACGATTTATGAAACACAGACTTACAATGCTTGCCTAAAATACAAGCTTCACAATCATTATTTTCAAACAAAACACCTGGAACCATTAAGTTTAAAGCTCTAACATGAGGGTGCCCTAGTCTAGCATGCCACAAAGCATTCTTATTTAAAACAGAAGCAGAAACAGAAGTAAACGAGCATCTATGATCAGGCACAGAACTAAGCTCTTCAAGCATATAAAGATCTCCTTTGGTTACTCCTTGCCCAATCAATCGGCTGCTCTCAATATCCTGAAACTTGACATCATTAGGACTAAATATGACATTGCAATGCATATCAGTGGTACACTTCTTGACAGAGAGTAAGTTTGAAGTAAACTCAGGCATATAAAAGGCTCTAGATTCTTTGTTAAACAGTTTCAGTTTGCCTACACCTCTTATTGGTATTCTATCTCCATTTGCTATCATTACATGTCCATTAGCCGGTTCTATATCTCTAATAAGACTAGTATCACTAATCATATGATGAGATGTACCAGAGTCTACTATCAAAGGTTTAGACATGTTATGAGCAGTATGAGAATGACCAATCATCCTAGAATCAGTGTGAAGGCTATCCGGTTGTTCAACAATACTAGCAACCCTATATGCACCAAAAGAATACCCTTTGACATTACCAAGAGTGTTACCATTATCCTTGAGCATTTTGATGAGAACATCCATCTCAGACCGGCGGATGAACTCATGCTCATTGAGACGTGGCTGGTGGGCAGTGTAGGTCACCAGGGCCTTGCTCTCACCTCCTTCACGCCCTTCTGTCTCATTTCCCTTGGTTGAAGTTCCAGCACCCGTTTGATCACCTGTTCCATAGGTCACATTAGCTCTTCCTTCCCTCTCCTTCATGAACTTGGCCGGCTTGAGGTGAGGATGGAGTATCCAGCATTGACTCTTCTTATGACCATGCCTTTTGCAATGATCACAGTTTCCATTGAACCTCCTGTCTTCAAAGTTCCCAGCACCCCTCCTATCTTCATACCTATGAACTCGGTTAGCTTGAGGCACCTCGGCTTGGTTTGCAAGAGTAAGCTCCCCCTTTCCTCCAAATAGTCCCAAGGACCCTTGTTCCTTCTGGATTTGAGCACAAACTTCTTCAAGAGTGGGGAGCTTCTCGGATCTAAGGATATGTTTGATCAGATCATTGTAGGTAGTGTTGAGTGTGAGTAAGAGCCCAAAGACCTTGTCTTGCTCACGCCTCTCATTCAACTCATCCGGATCTGTAGTGCTAGGCCTTAGCATCTCAAGTTCAGACCATAAAGCCCGGAACTTTCCCAAATGTTTAGTAAACTCCATGTCTTCTTGAGCTAGGCTGTTGATAGCCCTCTTGATCTCAAACACTCGTGTGAGGTTTGAGATGTTTCCATACACCTTTTGGAGAGTATCCCATAGATCTTTCGCCTTCTCACAGTAGCTGTAGGCCTCCAAAATCGATGGATCCAGAGAGCTCTGGAGGATGGACATCACCATATTATCCTCCTGGATCCACTTAAGTTCATCACAAACCACCACTTCTTTGTCGCCTTCACGAGTAATGAGCTTCGGAGCTTCGTCTTCAAGAACATGGTTCCAAAGGCCCTTACTTCCCACGGCTGTCTTCACCACACGAGACCAAAGAAGGTAGTTTCCACCTTTGAGAGTAACCGGAATGACAGTAGTCTTCATACTCTCCATTTTGAATCAAAAAGGTTGAACCTTTCACTTTATGAACGGAAAGGTTGAGACTTTGAGCAAGAACAGATCAAAAGAACCCAGATTCGAGAGAACCTGGCTCTGATACCATGAAAGATTGATAGAGATTAAGAGAATAGGACGAGAATAAGAGACTTAGAGAGAGATTTAGACTAAAGAAGAAGAGACTCGACGAGAAAGACTAGAAACCATTGAGAGAGACTAAGAGAGGAGACTGAAGATTTCGTGTTATTGATTAATGAACAGAGGTTACAAATATATAGGAGAGGAAGCAAGGGTTTACAACGGATAAAAGATAAGGTTTAGGATAAGCTTTCTCGCCAAGCATGTGGAGTCAACCGGTCTTAGGCGCGCCTAATTCAAACTTGTGGCTGGAGAGCTTCACACGCGAGATTCCTTTGGCATCTTGACCAGATGCTCTTCCAGCACGAGCCAGCCTGTCAAACGCGCGCCTCAGTCAAGCTTGGTCCGCTTGGTAACTAGTAAGAGTAACTCTGGGTCGAGTTACTCTTACCCGGGTAACTTTCTTCGTCCGCGGTAAACTTCTTCACCCACTTGTACGGCCAAGTTGTACGGCCTGTACGGCCTAGTTGTACGGACATGTACGGACTGATCCAAACCATTTCCTCTCCTCTTCATAAGCCTTCCTCTACCATATTAAGACCTCTGTTTAACACACTGCCCATCAGCCACGCCTCAATGAGCATGAGTTCATCCGCCTGTCTGAGATGGATGCTCTCATCAAAATGCTCAAGGATAATGGTAACACTCTTGGTAATGTCAAAGGGTATTCATTTGGTGCATATAGGGTTGCTAGTATTGTTGAACAACCAGATAGCTTTCACACTGATTCTAGGATGATTGGTCGTTCTCATACTGCTCATAACATTTCTAAACCATTGATAGTAGATTCTGGTGCATCTCATCATATGATTAGTGATACTAGTCTTATTAGAGATATAGAACCGGCTAATGGACATGTAATGATAGCAAATGGAGATAGGATACCAATAAGAGGTGTAGGAAAGCTGAAATTTTTTAACAAAGAATCTAGAGCCTTTTACATGCTTGAGTTTACTTCAAACTTACTTTCTGTCAAGAAGTGTACCACTGATATGCATTGCAATGTTATATTCAGTCCTAATGATGTCAAGTTTCAGGATATTGAGAGCAGCCGATTGATTGGGTAAGGAGTAACCAAAGGAGACCTTTATATGCTTGAAGAGCTTAGTTTTGTGCCTGATCATAGATGCTCGTTTACTTCTGTTTCTGCTCTTGTTTTGAATAAGAATGCTTTGTGGCATGCTAGACTAGGACACCCTCATGTTAGAGCTTTAAACTTAATGGTTCCAGGTGTTATGTTTGAGAATAATGATTGTGAAGGTTGTATCTTAGGCAAGCATTGTAAGACTGTGTTTCATAAATCATCAACCATCTATGAGCATTGTTTCGATTTAATTCACTCTGATGTTTGGACTGCACCATGCTTATCTAGAGAGAATCACAAGTATTTTGTAACATTAATAGATGAGAAGTCTAAATACACCTGGATAACCTTGATTCCATCTAAGGATAGGGTGCATGATGCATTTAGAAATTTTCAAAATTATGTGACTAACCAGTTTAATGCCAAGTTGAAATTTTTTAGATCAGACAATGGAGGGGAGTACACTAGCCAAGCATTCAAACAACACTTATCTCAACATGGAGTTCTTCATCAGACAAGTTCCCCTTACACACCTCAACAAAATGGAGTGGCCGAAAGAAAGAACAGACACCTCATGGAGGTGGCAAGGTCGATGATGTTTCAGGCCAATGTACCAAAGAAGTTCTGGAGTGATGCAGTGTCTACAGCATGCTACTTGATCAACAGAACACCAACCCGAATCCTTGAAGACAAGTCTCCGTTTGAGGTCTTAAACAGGTATAGACCAACCTTGGATCATCTTCGAGTCTTTGGTTGTCTATGCTTTGTGTTAAGACCAGGAGAATTGAGGAACAAACTAGATGCAAAGAGTACCAAGGGGATGTTCATAGGGTATTCACCAACTCAAAAGGGGTACAAGTGCTATGATCCGGTTACAAGGAGGGTGCTGGTGTCAAGGGAAGTGAAGTTTGTTGAAGAAAGAGGGTATTATGAAGAGAAGAATCAAGCAAAACTGAAAGATCTTGCATCAGATAAGGCGGCCAACCTAAGGATAATACTGGAAAATCTTGGGATTAATCTATCTCAAGACCCAAGGAATGGAGGAGGACAACCTCAAGGTCCCCCCAATACAAATGAAGAAGATCAGATTCCCCACTTCGACCATGAGGGGGGAAATGAACCTGAAGAAAATACTCAAGAAGAAGGAGAACAATAAGGTTCTCATGATCAAAGTGTGGAGCAACCAGAGCAAGAAGAAGGACAAGGGTCAGTGAATGATGAAGAAGGACAAGATCAAGAGCCGGTAGTTGAACAACAAGAGCAGCCTCTGAGAAGAAGCACTAGGATCAGAAACCATCCAACCAATTGGGTTAACACCAGAGTGTACTACAATGCTCAAGCAGTGGAACATCCTTCTCGTGTCCCACGCTCTCTTGCTCACTACCCTGAAGATCATTGTGTGCTGATGGTTAACCTAGATCAGAGTTACATTCCAAAGTCTTATGATGAAGCTATGAAGGATAAGGAATGGAAGGAGTCAGTTGGTGCTGAAGCAAATGACACGATCAAAAATGATACATGGTATGAGAGTGAACTTCCGGGAGGGAAGAAGGCAATATCAAGTATGTGGATCTTCACCATCAAGTATCTTGCAAACAGGAAGATAGACAGGAAGAAGACTAGACTTATTGCAAGGGGTTTCACTCAAACTTATGGTGTAGGCTACTTAGACACCTTTGCTCCGGTTGCAAAGCTTCATACCATCAGAATAGTATTGTCAGTTGCAGTTAATCTAATATGGGGTCTATAGCAAATGGATGTGAAGAATGCTTTCCTTCAAGGGGAACTTGAAGATGAGGTGTATATGCATCCACCACCGGGTCTTGAACACTTGGTAAAAGAAGGGAATGTCCTGAGGCTAAGAAGGCTATATATGGTCTCAAGCAACCACCAAGAGCCTGGTACAACAAACTGAGTACTACCTTGAATGGGAAAGGCTTCAAGAGATCCGAGCTCGACCATACCCTCTTTACTCTCACATCTCCCTCAGTTATCATTGTCCTTCTAGTATATGTTGATGATATCATCATTACTGGAAGTGACAAGGAAGGTATACAAGCTACCAAAGATTACTTGAAATCTGTGTTTGAAATTAAAGATTTGGAAGAGATGAAATACTTTTTTGGAATAGAGCTGTGTAGATCCAAGGAAGGTTTATTTCTATCCCAAAGAAAGTATACACTTGATCTTTTGAAAGATGCAGGTATACCAGAAGGGAAGACAGCCAAGACACCCTTGGAAGAAGGATATAAAGTACCACGAGGGAGATAGAAGACAGCCCACTCTTTCAAGATGCTAAGCTTTATAGGAAGCTTGTTGGTAAGTTAATCTATTTGACAATCACAAGACCTGATATATGCTTTGCTGTGAATCAGGTTAGCCAACACATGCAAGGACCTAAGGAGCATCACTGGAACATGGTGAACCGGCTACTCATGTACCTGAATGGAACATCAAGTCAAGGAGTTTGGATGAGGTGCAATGAGAGCACATAAGTGGTTGGTTATTGTGATGCAGATTGGGCTGGGGATAGGATGGATAGGAAGTCGACCACTGGTTATTGCACTTTCATTGGTGGAAACCTTGTTACCTGGAAGAGTAAGAAGCAAAAGGTGGTGTGCTATTCCAGTGCTGAAGCCGAGTATAGAGCCATGTTGAATCTTACAAATGAATTGATTTGGATCAAGGGTATACTGAAGCACTTGGGGATTGATCAAAGTACACCCATGACCATGCACTGTGATAACCAAGCAGCGATACACATTGCCTCCAACTCAGTTTTCCACGAGAGGACTAAGCATATTGAGGTTGATTGCCACAAGGTGAGGCAAATGATAGTATCCAGAGCCATCTTGCCTTGCTAAAGCAGCTAGGCAAAAGACCATTGAGTCCATCCACACTCGTCTTGGACCCATGGATCTTACCAGAAAGAACTGATCCCCTCGCCATGGGGTCTTTACTCTTTTCCTTGTTGAGGTTTATCCCTAAGGAGGGTTTTCTTTGGCAAGGTTTTTAATGAGGAAGATCTCATGGCATTCCAAGCTTGACTTGTTCCACATGGTCACACTTGAGGGGGAGTGTTGAACAAAGGTTATAATATGATAGAGGAAGGCTTATGAAGAGGAGAGGAAATGGTTTGGAGCTGTCCGTACATGTCCGTACAACTAGGCCGTATAGGCCGTACAACTTGGCCGTACAACTTGGGCGATGCAGTTTACCGCGGACGAGAAAAGTTACCCGGGTACCAAGCGGATAAAGCTTGACTGAGGCGCGCGTTTGACAAGCTGGCTCGTGCTGGAAGAGCATCTGGTCAAGATGCCAAAGGAACCTTCAGTCTTTTCTCTTAGTCTCTCTCAATGGTTTCAAGTCTCCCTCGCCGATTCTCTTCTTCTTTAGTCTAAATCTCTCTCTGAGTCTCTTATTCTCGTTCTCTTCTCTCAATCTCTATCAATCTTTCAAAGGGGGTATTTTGATCTTCAAACCAGAAAGCTCATCTCTCTGGTTTGCCCTTCCTTCTTGTCCACGTCTATGTCTCCTTTGACTTTGCCTTGAAGAAGAACTGATACGTTCATAGTAGTTATCAGTTTCTTTAGAGCCGGCATGCTCTTGTCGAGTTGTCTGAGGTCTTTCTTCTCTCCTAGTCTCTCGGTTGGGACCTTGACCAGTAGCTCTTCTTACTCCTTCTCTGAACTCTCTGCGGAGCTCATTGAGATTGGTCCTCATCATCTTGGTCATGGTTGCTACCATAGACTGATTCAGTTGTGCAGTCATGGCTTCCATGAGCAGCTTGTTCTTCCGGACTAGCTCAACTTCCTCTTCAGACTCGGTCTCCATTGCTGCCTGCACAAAGGAAACAAAAATAACCAATAAAGTGATTCTAGGTAAACAAGAGAAGCAAAAAGGAAAAAGATCAACACACAATTAAACTTGCTCGGCAAGGTGAAAGAAAAAAGGATATGCGGCTAGGTTTAAAATTCTAGGGCTTCCGCCTAACAACCAAAAAGGAAATTCTCTTAAACCTTGTCTAAACTTTATGATTTTTTGAGCAGCCTAAACAACTTAGATCTTCTTCTTGTTCAAGTTGTTTAATTGAATTATTGCGGTTGAAACAAAGATGTAAAGAGTAAACGAAAACATCCCTAACCAAAGTTGCTCTGATACCACATGACACGCCCTTAGGAAGCTCTTTGGTTGATTGTGAGGATAGATCCTTGCAAGAACGAATCAGGGACTCAAGTTCTTCAAGGTTTGTGGATTGAATGGTGACACAAGAGGGATGAGAGAACTCTTGATACTCCTAGATGATTAGCTCGGATATGACACACCAAGTTAAACACCCTTAAGCTCCGGATATAACACACCAGAGAGACACTCGACACACTTCTAGAGAGAGAGCCGTCAAGAGAGAAAAGAACTTGATATTATTAGATTTCTTAAGTACAATAGGGTTAGGGAAAACGCTTAAATAAAAGAAATTAGAGAACATACTCTGTAGGGTTTCGAAAACATTAAAATGGAAACTATAGTTTAAAATATAACATAAGCTTTAAAATAAATAACTTCTGCTAGTCTTGGGGCGAGATAGGGCCTAGGTGATTTGTAAGACAAGTCGTGGCCTCGTTAAAAACCTTCCTCCGGAAAACCTCGTGGGACAAAACCAAAAGCAAGGAAAAGAGCACACACCAAATGTCTTGCCTAAACACTAGCTCAGCTTGATGTAGAGATGGCTTGAATGGTGTTCAAGACATCTCGGATCAAACCTTGTCCAAGACTTTCTTGTTGTTGTGGATGTGAAGTGTGTAATCATACAACAGTCTCCTTAAGTTTCTTGACTCTGGAACGGGTCATGGGACCTTCTGGAATGGTCAAAGCATCATCACCAGGCTGCGGTGCATTGTGGCATCATGTGACTCATCTAAGCTCTCCTTGCTCTCCTTAGTGATCCGGTCCATGATCACATCAAATCCCAGAGTAGGTATAAGCATCAGTTTGATCATGAGTACTAGCAATCTTAGATACACCAAAAGAATACCCCCTGAGGTTACCAAAAGTGTTACCATTTTCCTTGAGCATCTTTATGAGGGCATCCATTTCTGATCGGCGGATGAACTCATGCTCATTTGGGCGGTTGGTTTGAGTCGTGTAAGTCACTAGGGCGTTGTTCTCACCACCTTTAGTCTCCTGTGCCCGATTGGATGGCCCGGCTCCACCCCCTCCTTTCTGATCACTCCCTCCATATCTCACATTAGCTCTTGTATCTATGTCCTTAATGAACTTGGCTGGCTTTTGGTGAGGATGGAGGATCCTGCACTGATGCTTCTTGTGACCTTGTCTCTTACAATGGTCACAGTTGCCATTGAACCTTCGTTCTTCAAAGCGATTCACCTTGTTGGCGTGAGGTACCTCAGCTTGGTTAGCTAAGGTAAGCTCCCCCTTTCCTCCAAATAGACCCAACAATCCTTGCTCCTTTTGAATCTGTTCGCAGACTTCCTCCAAGGTGGGTATCTTCTCGGCTCGCAAGATGTGTTTCACCAGGTCATTTTAGCTGGAGTTAAGAGTCAGGAGCAAGCCAAAGACTTTATCTTGCTCCCTTCTCTCATTAAGCTCAGCTGGATTGGTTGTGCTTGGCCTCAACATCTCGAGTTCAGACCACAAAACTCTAAACTTTCCAAGGTGCTTTGTGAACTCCATATCTTCTTGTGCTAGACTGTTGATGGCTCGCTTGATCTCAAAAACTCGAGTAAGGTTTGAGATGTTACCATACACCTTCTGAAGAGTGTCCCATAGGTCCTTTGCCTTCTCACAGTAGCTGTATGCCTCTAGGATTGACAGATCTAGAGAGCTTTGAAGGATATACATCACCAGGTTGTCTTCCTGGATCCACTTCACTTCATCACACACGACAATCTCCTTGTCGCCTTCATGAGTAATGAGCTTTGGAGCCTCACCCTCAAGGATGTGGTTCCACAAACCCTTACTCCCCACTGCTGTCTTCACCACACGAGACCATAGGCGATACTTTCCTCCCTTAAGTATCACTGGAATCACGGTTGTTTTCTTACTTTCCATCTTGAAGTTTTGCGGAATGAAAAAGGTGTTCTTGGGTGTTCTTCGTGAGAGATGAAATCAAAACTCAGATTTACGAGAACCAGGCTCTGATACCATGAAAGACTGAATAGAAACTGAGTATAAACGGATATAATAGAGATTGAGAGAGACTAGAAGAGATTTGGAGACTAAAAGATTGATACTTGGTTAAGAAACCATTTCGAGATGAACACTAAGAACAACGAGAGAGAAATAAGAGAGATTCGAAAATATTGCTTGATTGATTAATGAGAGGAGTTACAAATATATAGGGAAGGTTATGGCTGTGCTTAACGGATACAAGATAAGGTTTCAACATAAGCATGTGGAGTCAATGGTCTTAGGCGCGCCTAATTCAAAATACTTGGCCAGGAAGCTCTACACGCTTGACTCTTTTGGCATCTTGACTAGATGCTTTAGGCCAGCCTGTCCAGACGCGAAGATAACCTTATCCTTAAGGTTCAGTGCTGTTGGATACACGGAAGGGAAGAGGGAAGCTTATCCGCGAGGAGGTAACTTCTGAGGTTTTACCCGGAGTAACTTTGGTCGACCCAAACTTACTTTTGGTCGACCGTGGTTGTACGGCCTTGTACGGACCACTTGTACGGCCTTGTACGGACCACTTGTACAGCTTTGTACGGCCTTGTACGGACCACTTGTACGGCCTTGTACGGACCACTTGTACGGCCTTGTACGGACCACTTGTACGGCCTTGTACGGACCACTTGTACGACCTTGTACGGACACCTCCAAACTTCTTCCTCTCCATTCCATATGTCTTTTCCAGCCTTCCTAATAGATCATAACTCCATCTCTAATTCAGTTTAACACTCCCCCTCAAGCTTGACCATGTGGAACAAGTCAAGCTTGGAATGTCATGAGATCTTCCTCATTAAAAACCTTGCCAAAGAAAACCCTCCATAAGGATAAAACCTCAGCAAGGAAAAGAGTAAAGACTTCATGACACGGGATTAGTTGCACCTAGTAAGATCAATGTGTCCCAACCTCTGATGGATGGACTCAAGTGTGTTTTCCCTCGGAGCCTTAGTAAACACATCAGCTAACTGGTCTTCACTCCGTGTATAACAAGGTAAGATCACTCCTTGGACTATCATCTGTCTTACCTTGTGGCAGTCGACTTCAATATGCTTGACTTGTTCCACATGAAACACCGAGTTGGATGCAATGTGAATTGCGGCTTGGTTGTCACAATGCATGGTCATTGGTGTGACTTGATCAATCTCCAAGTTCTTTAGTATTCCCTTGATTCAGACTAACTCATTAGTCAGGTTCAACATGGCCCTATACTCAGCCTCAGCACTTGAGCTGGATACCACTTTCTGCTGCTTGCTTTTCCAAGTAACCAAGTTCCCACCAATGAAAGTGCAATAGGCTGTTGTAGACCTCCTATCTGCTCGATCTCCTGCCCAATCCGCATCACAGTATCCTACCTCCTCAGTGCTTTTGTTGGCATCCCATCCACACTCCTTGGTCAGGTGAGCCATTCAGGTACATCAGAATCCGATTAACCATTCTCCAATGATGTTCCTTTGGTCCTTGCATGTGTTGACTCACCTGGTTCACAGCAAAGCATATATCAGGACGTGTAATGGTCAAGTAGTTTAACTTACCAACAAGCTTTCTGTAAAGCTTGGCATCTTCAAATGGTTGACTGTCTTCAATCCCCCCCTCACGTGGGATCTTATACCCATCTTATAATGGTGTCTTGACACTCTTCCCTCTAAGTCTACCTGCATCTTTCAAAAGATCAAGTGTATATTTTCTTTGAGAAAGGAATAAACCTTCCTTGGATCTACATATCTCAATCCCAAGGAAGTATTTCATTTCTCCCAAGTCTTTAATCTCACAAACCGACTTTAGAAAGTCCTTGGTTGATTGAATCCCAACCTTGTCACGTCCTGTGATGATGATATCATCAACATACTGATGTGATCATGGACCGGATCACTAAAGAGAGCAAGGAGAGATTAGATGAGTCACATGATGCCACAATGCGCCAGCAGCCTGGTGATGATGCTTTGACCATTCCATAAGGTCCCATGACCCGTTCCAGAGTCAAGAAACTTAAGGATACTGTTGTAGGATCACTCACTTCACATCCACAACAAGAAGAAAGTCTTGGACAAGGTTTGATCCGAGATGTCTTGAACACCATTCAAGCCATCTCTACATCAAGCTGAGTTAGTGTTTAGGCAAGACATTTGGTGTGTGCTCTTTTCCTTGCTTTTGGTTTTGTCCCACGAGGTTTTCCGGAGGAAGGTTTTTAACGAGGCCACGACTTATCTTACAAATCACCTAGGCCCTATCTCGGCCCAAGACTAGCATAAGTTATTTATTTTAAAGCTTATGTTATGTTTAAACTATAGTTTCCATTTTATTATTTTCGAAACCCTAGAGAGTATGTTCTCTGGTTTCTTTTATTTAAGGGTTTTCCCTAACCCTATTGTACTCAAGCAATCTAATACTATCAAGTTCTTTACCTCTTGTTGAATCTCTCTCTAGAAGTGTGTCGAGTGTCTCTCTGGTGTGTTATATCCGGAGCTTAAGGGTGTTTAACTTGGTGTGTCATATCCAAGCTAATCATCTAGGAGTATCAAGGGATCTCTCATCCCTCTTGTGTCCATGATTCATTCTTGCAAGGATCTATCCTCCCAATCAACCAAAGAGCATCCTAGGGTCGTGTCATGTGGTATCAGAGCAACTTTGGTTAGGGATGTTTTCGTTTACTCTTTACATCTTTGTTTCAGTTGCACAAATTCATTAATCAACTTGAACAAGAAGAAGATCTAAGTTGCTTAGGCTGCTTTAAAAAACATAAAGTTTACACAAGGTTTAAGAGAATTTCCTTTTTGGTTGTTAGGCGGAAGCCCTAGAATTTCAAACCTAGCCGCATATCCTTTTTCTTTCTCCTTGCCGAGCAAGTTTAATTTTGTGTTGATCTTTTTCCTTTTTGCTTCTCTTGTTTACCTAGAATCTCTTTACTGTTTATTTTTTTTTCCTTTGTGCAGGCAACAATGGGGACCGAGTCTGAAGAGGAAGCTGAGCTAGTCCGGAAGAAAAAGCTGCTCATGGAGGCCATGATGATGAGGACATTCAACCAGAGCTTGAACCAGACCTAACTGAACCTGATATCCAAGACATGATCAGCAAGATAACTAAGGCAGAGACTGTTCAAGAAGTGCCAGTACCAACCGTATACAAGGGAGCTATAACCAGACAAAGAGCTAAGATACTTCAACATAAGTTTAATGAGAGCATGATACTTGCTTCTGATCTTGAACAGGTTAACACCACTAAAGAAGCTACTGATGATAGCACCAAGATGGATGCCCTGAAGATGGGAGAGCCAAGCTTGAAGGATGATGGACCGGATGAACATACCAAAGCATCAAGAGGAGATCCCTGGCCATTCATTCCAAACCACAGTCACAACAATCTGATGATCATTGCCATAGAAGACCAACTTGCCTAGCAAGACTATTGGACTGATCAAGTAACTAGGCCAAGCTCCTTGTGTGTGCTCTTTTCCTTGCTCTTGGTTTTGTCCCAGTGGGTTTTACGGAGGAAGGTTTTAACGAGGCCACAATCTGCTTCACATAATTCCTAGATGCTATTTCGGTCCAAGCTATGACGAATTATGTCATTTTGTTATATTTCCTTTTTTAAACTATAGTTTTTATTTCCTGACCTAAAGGAGCCTGTTTCTTTAGTCCTATTTATAGTTTTTGCACGCCCCCTTTCTTTGGGCAGTTTTGAATAAACAGAAAAGCTTTTCTTCGGAAACCCTAGAATTCTCTCTCTAGAATTCGCCTCCTTTCTCTCTGCCTTGTGAGACCAGTACCTCCACGGCCTAGAGAAGCTTTGTGTTGTATCACGAGTCCCTCCATTCCTCGTGTGGTGCACTTCAATCCATCAAGTTACTTCTGTCCAGATTCCTTTGGTTGATTAGATCAATCCAGACGAGTCACCCCTTGTGCAGATCGGCTCCTTCTCTTGTACTAAGAGTCATACAGCCTTTGATAGCTTAGGCTTGTATCATTTCTGGTATCAGAGCTGAAGTTCCTTCAGCATCAGGTTTCATCTATCCTATCTCTTCTTACTTGCAATCGTTTATTTTTGTTTTGCATTCACGAAATAAAACCCATAAGAAGTCATATTGTTTCTGTTGCATCTAGTTTAACTTGTTCAATTTCATAAAGAAAGAAAACCTTAAAAAGAAATCGATTTGTCTCTTTTGCATCTAGTTGTTTCATCTTTCTTAAACACGTTTGTTCATCCTGTTCTTATTGATGTCGAGTTTAGGTTGTCCCTAGATCATTACTTTCGTGCAAAAGAATCAGAAAAAAGTGTTAGTATTAAGTGCATATCCGGTTTTCCATTTTGGTCGATACTATTTTCCTTTTTGGTCGATACTCTTTTCTTTTCCATTTATTTTGCTTGCAAACCACTCCTTTTCTTTTCTCTTCAGTTTTTTTTTCGAATTTAAAACTCAAAAAAAAAAAAAGTAGTTTAACTTATTTTAATTATTACTCTTCAAATTTAAAAAAAAAATATATTTTTCTTGTCTTTCCTTTTTATTAACTCAAGCAGAAACTTAGGTCTTCTTTGTTTCTTGTTAGGTTAATCGACAGCAGCCATGGGGGAAGCAGCTGAGCAAGTCGCCCTCATTCAGATGTTTGCAGCCTTGAGAGAAGACATGATGGCAATGCGCCAAGACCTTGGAGATCGGCTAACTAGGGTCGAGCAAAGACCAACAATGCAAGCAGTCCGGAATGTTGACAGGTTCCTCAATCCGAACCAAGGCAACAACAGAAGAGAAGGTGTGCACCACAATGACAATCCGGAGACTAGTACACGGAATCAACAGACTGATGAAGACACTGGCCAGCAACGTGTCCCTAATCCAACCCAAAGAGCAGGCCTTCAGCCAGATGACTATGGTGATGAGGAAGGAGAGGAGTTCTTGCCCCCACCTAGAGTTCCTCGCCGGCAAAACAGGCACCAAGAGTTTGAAGAAGAGGACTACTTACCTCCCTTGAGAGCTCCTCGCCAACAGCACCACCACCAAGGGCGGGAACACATCAAGATGGAAGCCCCAACCTTTGCTGGAAAGGTTGATCCTGAAGCTTACCTTGATTGGGAGAAGAGGATGGATCATATCTTTAACTACTACAACCACCCTGGTCCCAAACGAGTTGCTTTAGCAGTAGCTCAACTCACGGACAATGCTCTTTCCTGGTGGGACAGATTGTGTTCAGATAGAAGGAGAAGTAATCTGAGGCAACTAGACTCTTGGTTAGACATGAAGGACGCAATGAAGCAGAGATTTGTTCCACAACACTTTCACCGGGATCTACAGAGGAAGTTCAGATCACTTAAGCAGCTCAACAAGTCAGTGGAAGAGTATTATGAGGAGTTTGAGAAGCTGAGAAATCGCCTAGACCTTAATGAGGATGAAGAGGCTACTATGGCTCAATTTATTGACGGACTACAAGATAGGATAAGCTGCAAGGTTGAAAGGCAGGGTTACACTGATATGAGGGATCTCTTTCACCTAGCTGTCCAAGCGGAGCAAC
This sequence comes from Moricandia arvensis, assembly GCA_905132765.1. Lineage (NCBI taxonomy): Eukaryota > Viridiplantae > Streptophyta > Magnoliopsida > Brassicales > Brassicaceae > Moricandia > Moricandia arvensis. The sequence goes on along the minus strand of CAJHQP010005762.1, from coordinate 17,356 downwards.
ACATCAAGAAGAAGAACTCCAGAAGCAAGTCTCAATCTACCTGGAACTCAAGTAACAGCAACTACAACAAACCAGTGGACAAGGGAAAAGGAATTGAAGGGGATAACAGACCTAAGACTCGTCCCACTGAACCCAACAGAGACACCAGAGCAGAACCAGGGAAGAACACTAACCCCCAGCGTTCCAGAGACATTACCTGCTTCAAGTGTAGAGGCCGAGGACATATGGCAAGAGAATGCCCAAACCAGAGAGTCATGATGCTCACTGAAGATGGTGGTTATGAGTCTCATGATGAAGATGATCCGTTGATTCAAGAAGAACTTGGAGAGATTGAATATCCAGACGTGGGAGAGAGCTTGATGATCAGGCGTGTGCTTAATGTCCAGATGCAACCAGCTGAGACCATCCAAAGAGAAAACATATTCCACAGCCGATGTACCATCAGAGGCAAGGTATGTAATCTCATCATAGATGGTGGGTCTTGCACCAATGCTGCTAGTGCTTATATGGTAGATAAACTTGGTTTAGAAAAGACTAAGCATCCGCATCCATATAGACTAAGATGGCTAGATGATAAGGTTGAATTACAAGTTAAAGAACAAGTTAACATTCCATTTAGCATTGGTAAGTATCAAGATGCAGTAACGTGTGATGTAGTACCTATGCAAGCAGGACATGTATTGTTAGGTAGGCCATGGCAGTGGGATAGAGAAACTAAACATGATGGTAGGTCTAACATGTACACTTTCATGCATGATAAGCGCAAGGTTAGCTTAGCATCTCTCACACCAGCACAAGTTCATGAATTGCATTTACAAATGGCTAAAGAGAAAGAGAAATCTGTTAAGTCTAATTTTCTTATTAGGCCTAGTTATGTCAGGAAGGCTGCTGCTACTAAACACACAATGCTACTAATGATCTTTAAGGAGCTTTTGAGTGCAGGTTCTGATGAGGTTACACTTCATCCAGAGATTACTAGGCTTCTTGACAGGTTCAAAGATGTGTTTCCAGAGGAGATTCCAGCCGGTTTACCACCACTTAGAGGCATAGAACACCAAATAGATTTCATACCCGGAGCCCCTTTACCAAACAAACCAGCCTATAGGGTAAACCCTGAGGAAACCAAAGAGTTAGAGAGACAAGTTCAAGACCTATTAGACAAAGGATATGTTAGGGAAAGCCTTAGTCCTTGTGATGTACCTGTCCTATTAGTACCAAAGAAGGATGGAACCTGGAGGATGTGTGTAGACTGCCGTGCTATAAACAACATCACCATTAAGTATAGACACCCCATACCTCGCTTAGATGACATGCTAGATGAACTAAGTGGAGCCACCATCTTCTCTAAAATAGACCTTAAGAGTGGGTACCATCAGGTGAGAATGAAAGAAGGTGATGAGTGGAAAACTGCCTTCAAGACAAAGCAAGGTTTGTACGAATGGTTAGTGATGCCATTTGGACTCACCAATGCCCCTAGAACTTTCATGCGTCTCATGAACCATATTCTTAGACCATAGATCAGTAAGTTTGTTGTGGTTTACTTTGATGACATCTTAATTTACAGTACTTGTTTATTTGATCATGTGACACATCTTGAGCAAGTATTAGAGACACTTCGGCAAGAAGGACTTTATGCAAACCTCAAGAAGTGCACATTCTGCACTGATAAACTTGTTTTCCTAGGTTTTGTTGTGAGTTCACAGGGATTACAGGTTTATGAGGAGAAGATAAAGGCAATACAAGACTGGCCAGTGTTGAGATAGAGAAGAGAATGACCAGAAGAAGAAGCTGGTTCATGATCCAAAGAAATAAAGAAACAAGAATAAGAAGAAGGAGTGATCCGGATACTCCAAGTTGAGACTGGTTCATACAGTCTTGTGAACTAAGTCATTATTAGAATGGAGAAGAAAGAAGCATGGCTGAGTGTGGTCCATTGATCTGAGAGATAAAGAAAACAAAGAGAAGAATAGATACCTGAAAAGAGTTTGGTCTGTACAACCTTGCTACACAAGGCAGTCCGTACAGTCTTGGCTTCCAAGTAACCAAACTTAACCTAGAGTGACTTGGAAGGCAAGGAAGGTGGGAACTCGTCCAGATTAATATTCTGAAGCATATTTGAAGTTTAAATGGAGCATCAGACCGTTGAAGAGAGCTGAGGCAAGTGGAGATTTAATTAAGAATAAAAGTCACATGTTCTGCCTAAGAAGAAAGCAGTTTGGACCTGTCACTTTCACTCAACCAGACTGTGCCCATCTCTCTGCTGTCACTATCTACTCCCTCTGGTCGAGATTCACCTTGGCTGCATCCTCCTGGCTTCATCAGAAACCCTACAATAATATTTGTTTAGTAGATTTGTACTTTAATATTTATTTATTCTCTTGCAATTTGAAATCTGGCTATATAGCCACCCCATGTGTATTGTGAAACCTCTAAGGCAGAGGGGAGTTCTCTCTCTCTTCAATATTCTCTTGTTACTTCACTCTCCCCACAATCTTTACTCTCTTAATCTCGTCCATACTCTCTGTGATTCTCACTCTCACTTAATCTCTCTCAGATACTCACTAATACTCTCTTAATCTCTTAGTTCTCCAGCAGCATTCTCCTTGATTCTCCTTTACTCTCATCAGTCCCTTCTCTATAATTTCGACCACACTCTGTTTCTACATCACTCACACACCAGAATCTGTCTATTCTCACATGGTATCAGAGCTTCCAAGCTCCTGAAACCTTCATAGCTTCCGCAAATCATCATCTTCTCAAAACTGTCTCCAAAACAGTTTCTGCTACATCTCTTTATCCACTGGTCAAAAGGTCTTCCAAGAGGGAAGAATCTCTCCAGAACTCAAGATAGGACAGTATACAAGTCTCTGTAACTCAAGAAAGCTTCAGCTCAGTCCAGCAAGCTTCATCAAAGTTTCAGTTTCAAGCTCTGTTTCTTGCAAAACCAGTTGGTACATTCTATTGTCCACTGGTCCAAACTCTCTAAGATGGAGAGCTCAAAGGAAATGGCTACTTCAGTAGATTCAAGGAGTCCAAACAAGAAGCCAAACCACCTCATCTGGTCCATGCTGAAGATAATCCATGGAAGAAACCATTCTTGGAGAAAGGTCACTAAAGAAGCATTAAAGCTAAGCTGTTCTAATCATTCTCTGGCCAGCCATGCTGAAGCTCTGTTTCTGACCAACAAAACCCACGACCAGCAAGATAACAGGAGGGGTTTGAAGTGTCTCCTTGACCAGAAGGAGAGAATCAAGAAGAGGAGGTATTGGACAGTCAATCCACACCACAAGCCCTTCAAATTCAAGTGATTCACAGCCATGGAGGTTCAAGGAACTAGCTCTGGTTCCTTGGTTGTAAGTTAACCTCCTAAACTCTAATAAGAGCCTGTTTAATTGCTTAAATTATTTCTGGTTGTGTTGTGTATGTGTTTAGTATCTTTGGGACAGTTTAATGGTACTAGAGTTATTGCACCTAGTTTCTGTCCCATGATACTAAAGAGGTGTGTGTATTGTTCTAGGAGTGATTAAGTTTGCTAGCATGGTAATGTCTAGTTTCTGTCCTAGAATAATTCTTTGTGTTGTCTCTGGCCTAAGTGAGTTGCTTAGTCTCAGTGTCTGTCTTGTTGCATTGTTAAAGGTCTAGGAGAGTTTTCTGGCCATGTGTTGCATTCATAGTTGTGTAGCTTGATTTGATGAGTTGTCTAGTCTATGCTACTGTCATAAATTGTCATTGCATTCTGCTATTGTCATACGTGTGATAAATTGAGCCTAGATGCCTTGTAATTGATGAGTTATCATACCTGAGCATTTAGTGAATTGGTTGCATGGATTTGAACTTAATGAGTTGTTTAGATTCTTTCCATTGCATTTTCTTAAAGCATTGGGATCAGGATTGGTAAGTTACCAAGGTCTGATCCTAGTGTGTGTGGTCTGATTCTTGCTGGAGTTTGAGTGATGTTTCAGGAACAGAAGTGTTGTCTCTGTCCATCATCAAATCAAGACAAAGAAGAAGACTTTGCCCATGTTGTTCAGAGCCTGCACAAGATGCATATTCCTGTCCATGGAGAAAAAGGCCCATGAGTTCAGAGCCTACAGAGTCTGTATATTCCTGACCATGGAGAGATGTTTTGTGTGTGAAACCGGTTGAAGAAGCGCAGCCTGGTTAGGGGTTGAGATTCTGGTTCATGAGACACGCAAGAAGAAGTGTGGTGTAAGGCATTGGAGCAGAAACCAAAGGTGGATCGGTTGAAGAAGCGCAGCCTGGTTAGGTGTTGAGCTCCTGGTCCAATACTCATCTTTGCTCACCTTTCAAGCTTGGTCCATCACCTATACTCTCTGGATCAAGCTTTAGGAGGGGTATTAGTGAGTATTCTGAAGGTTCAAGACGTCCATAGCCTCACCAGAATATCAGAAGTGGATTTCACTCAGATCAAAGAAGAAGAAGAAGAATGCTAGTGATGGAGTTCACACTGGCATGTCTCAGGAAAAGGGGGATAACTTCCTCACCATGACGAATTTGACCATGAAACTAATTGCCATACATTCTACACTCATCAAGGGCACGCGGCGAATTGGAATCAGTCTAAAAGGAGTTACGGTTTGGAAGTTACACCAGTTACAAGTTGCAGGCGTTCTGCTGTCTAGAGATCAGTTGCGGGTGATGGAGTTCATGATCCAAATTGGTCTACCAAGTGGGGGATTCAAGTGGAGTTCACTCCCCATCATGATTAACATTGTTGGAGCTCTCTGGTGTAGAAGCTGGAGGTCCTTAACCCCATCAGAATGGCGAGTAGTCTGAAGATAGGGGAGATACCAAACCGGCCAAGAGATGAGTTCCGGGTTGTTGATGTGTGCAAAGGGTGGAGTTCACCCTTGCAGCACAAGAAAGGGCCGTGTTCCAGAGCTCTTTGTGTCTAACCACACTGGTATAAGGCACAAAGGCTCACTGGCCAATCCCTAGGCCTTGGGATTTCTACTCTTTTCCTTAGTATGTTTTTGTCCCATTGGGTTTTGCATACTAAGGTTTTAATGAGGGATTTCTTCAAGGTTCCAAGATTGTCCAAGGATATCCTATGGTCAAGCTTGAGGGGTGTTAAACCGAATAAGAGATGGAGTTATGATCTATTAGGAGGCTGGAAAAGACTTATGAAATGGAGAGGAAGAAGTTTGGGGGTGTCCGTACAAGGCCGTACAGATGGTCCGTACAAGGCCGTACAAGTGGTCCGTACAAGTGGGTGAAAGAAAGTTAACCATGGACGAGAAAACTTACCCGGGTAAAAGTAACTCGACCCAGAGTTACTTTTACTAGTTACCAAGCGGACCAAGCTTGACTGAGGCGCGCGTTGGACAGGCTGGCTCGTGCTGGAAGAGCATCTGGTCAAGATGCCAAAGGAATCTCGCGTGTGAAGCACTCCAGCCACAAGTTTGAATTAGGCGCGCCTAAGACCGGTTGACTCCACATGCTTGGCGAGAAAGCTTATCTTCTACCCGTTGTAAACCCTTGTTTCTTTCCCTATATATTTGTAACTCCTCTCATTAATCAAAGCAAGCAATTTTCGAGTCTCTCTTATTTCTCTCTAGTGTTCTTGGTGTTCATAGTCTCGAAATGGTTTCTTAATCAAAGTTCAAGCTTTTAGTCTCTAAATCTCTTCTAGTCTCTCTCAATCTCTAATCTATCCGTTTATTCTCTGTTTCTTCTTAATCTTTCATGGTATCAGAGCCAGGTTCTCGTAAATCTGGGTTTTGATTTCATATCTCACGAAGAACACTCAAGAACACCTTTTTCATTCCGCAAAGCTTCAAGATGGAAAGTAACAAAACAACCGTGATTCCAGTGATACTTAAGGGGGGAAACTATCTCCTATGGTCTCGTGTGGTGAAGACAGCAGTGGGGAGTAAGGGTTTGTGGAACCACATCCTTGAGGATGAGGCTCCAAAGCTCATTACTCGTGAAGGCGACAAGGAGGTTGTCGTATGTGATGAAGTGAAATGGATCCAGGAAGACAACACGGTGATGTCTATCCTTCAAAGCTCTCTAGATCCGTCTATCCTAGAGGCTTACAGTTACTGTGAGAAGGCAAAGGACCTGTGGGACACTCTTCAGAAGGTTTATGGTAACATCTCAAACCTTACTCGTGTGTTTGAGATTAAGCGAGCCATCAACAGTCTAGCTCAAGAAGACATGGAGTTCACAAAGCACCTTGGAAAGTTTAGAGCTTTGTGGTCTGAACTTGAGATGTTGAGGCCAAGCACAACCGATCCAGCTGAGCTCAATGAGAGAAGGGAACAAGATAAAGTCTTTGGCTTGCTCCTGACTCTTAACTCTAGCTACAATGATCTGGTGAAACACATCTTGCGAGCAGAGAAGCTACCCACCTTGGAGGAAGTCTGCGCACAGATTCAAAAGGAGCAAGGATCGTTGGGCCTATTTGGAGGAAAGGGGGAGCTTACCTTGGCTAACCAAGCTGAGGTACCTCAAGCCAACAAGGTGAATCGTTTTGAAGAAAGGAGGTTCAATGGTAACTGTGATCATTGTAAGAGACAAGGTCACAAGAAGCATCAGTGCTGGATCCTCCATCCTCATCTCAAGCCATCCAAGTTCATGAAGGACAGAGATGCAAGGGCAAATGTGAGCTATGGAGGAAGTGATCAGCAAGGCGGGGGTGGAGCCGGGCCATCTACTCGGGCACAAGAGACTGAAGGTGGTGATAACAAAGCCCTGGTGTCCTACACAGCTCAAACCAACCGCCCAAATGAGCATGAGTTCATCCGCCGATCAGAGATGGATGCTCTCATCAAAATGCTCAAGGACAATGGTAACATCTTTGGTAACCTCAGGGGGTACTCTTTTGGTGCATCTAAGATTGATAGTATTCATGATAACCCTGATGCTTATACTCACTCTAGGAATGTTGGTTTATCTCATAATGCTTGCAACATGTCTAAACCATTGATAGTTGATTCAGGTGCATCTCATCATATGATTAGTGATACTAGTCTAATTAGAGATATTGAGCCTGCGCATGGACATGTTATGATAGCTAATGGTGATAGAATTCCAATAAGGGGTATAGGCAAGCTTAAACTGTTTGATAAAGAATCTAGATGTTTCTACATGCCTGAGTTCACTTCAAACTTGTTATCAGTTAAGAAATGTACTAATGACTTGCAATGCAAGGTGATCTTTAGCCCTAATGATGTGAAGTTTCAGGATATTGAGAGCAGTCGGTTGATTGGGAAAGGAGTTACAAAAGGAGATCTTTACATGCTTGAGGAGCTTACTTCTTTACCTGATCATAGTTGTTCCTTTACTTCTGTTTCTGCGTTGAATAAAAATGCTTTGTGGCATGCTAGACTAGGACATCCTCATGTTAGGGCTTTAAGCTTAATGGTTCCAGGTGTTATGTTTGAAAATAATGATTGTGAAGCTTGTATCTTAGGCAAGCATTGTAAAACCGTCTTTCAAAAGTCTGCTACTATCTATGATCACTGCTTTGATTTAATTCACTCTGATGTTTGGACCGCACCTTGCTTATCTAGAGAGAACCATAAGTACTTCGTCACATTCATAGATGAGAAATCTAAATACACCTGGATAACCTTGATTCCATCTAAGGATAGAGTTCTTGATGCATTTAGAAATTTTCAAGCATATGTGACTAACCATTTTAATGCTAAGCTGAAAATTTTGAGATCAGATAATGGTGGGGAGTATACCAGTCAAGCATTCAAGCAACATCTATCCAAGCATGGTATTCTTCACCAAACGAGCTGTCCTTACACCCCACAACAGAATGGAGTTGCTGAAAGGAAGAACCGGCACCTTATGGAAGTTGCTAGGTCCATGATGTTCCAAGCTAATGTGCCAAAGAGGTTTTGGAGTGATGCTGTGGCTACTGCTTGTTATTTGATCAACCGAACCCCAACTAAGGTTCTTGAAGATCAATCACCCTTTGAGGTATTGAACAAACATAGACCAGCCTTAGATCATATCAGGGTCTTTGGTTGCCTCTGTTTTGTTCATAAACCGGGGGAGCTAAGGAACAAGTTGGAGGCTAAGAGCACAAAGGGGATGTTTATTGGTTACTCACCAACTCAGAAAGGGTACAAGTGTTATGATCCAGCAACCAGAAGGGTAGTGGTGTCTAGAGATGTGAAGTTCGTGGAAGAACGGGGGTTCTATGAGGAGAAGAATCAAGCAGAACTCAAGGATTTGGCATCTGACAAGGCAGCCAACTTGAGGATAATACTGGAAAATCTTGGGATTAACTTATCTCAGGATCCGAGGAGTGGAGGAGGACAACAACAAGAAGGTCTTCCCACTGCTAATGGACAAGAACCCCACCTTGATCATGAGGGGGAAATGAACCAGAGGAGCAGTGTGATGAAGAAGCAGGTTCCACACATGATCAAGGTGTGGACCAAGGTGATGAAGAAGTTGGAAATGAAAACCATGAAGAAGAAGAGGTTGAGGAGACTCAACCAGAAGCAGCTCAACCCTTGAGGAGAAGTACAAGAGTGAGATACCCTCCATCCAACTGGATCAACAACCGGGTATACTATAATGCTCAAGCAGTTGCTCATCCGGCCCAAGCTGTTTGCAATCTAATTCATTATCCGGAAGAACACAAAGCCTTTATGATCAGTTTGGATGAGAGTCAGTTACCAAGATCCTATGAAGAGGCTGTGCAAGACAAGGAGTGGAAGGAGTCAGTTAAAGCTGAAGCAGACGCAATGATCAAAAATGATACTTGGTTTGAGAGTAAGCTACCAAAAGGGAAGAAGGCTGTGACCAGTAGATGGATCTTTACTATCAAGTATCTTCCAAATGGGAAAGTTGAAAGGAAAAAGACAAGACTGGTGGCAAGAGGTTTCACTCAAACTTATGGAGAAGACTACATTGATACCTTTGCCCCGGTTGCCAAGCTGCATACTATCCGGATAGTTCTCTCACTTGCTGTGAACTTAGAATGGGGTCTTTGGCAAATGGATGTGAAGAATGCCTTCCTTCAAGGAGAGCTTGAAGATGAGGTGTACATGCTTCCCCCACCTGGTCTTGAGCACTTGGTTAAAGATGGAAACGTTCTGAGATTGAAGAAGGCCATTTATGGTCTAAAGCAATCTCCTAGAGCATGGTATACCAAGCTGAGCACAACTCTCAATGGGAAGGGCTTCAAGAAGACTGAACTCGACCACACTCTCTTCACCTTGACCACTTCCTCAGGTATAGTAGTCCTTCTTGTGTATGTTGATGATATCATCATCACAGGAAGTGACAAGGTTGGGATTCAAACAACCAAGGACTTTCTAAAGTCGGTTTTTGAGATTAAAGACTTGGGAGAAATGAAATACTTCCTTGGGATTGAGATATGTAGATCCAAGGAAGGTTTATTCCTTTCTCAAAGGAAATATACACTTGATCTTTTGAAAGATGCAGGTAGACTTGGAGGGAAGAGTGTCAAGACTCCATTAGAAGATGGGTATAAGATTCCACGTGAGGGGGAGATTGAAGACAGTCAACCATTTGAAGATGCCAAGCTTTACAGAAAGCTTGTTGGTAAGTTAATTTACTTGACCATTACACGTCCTGATATATGTTTTGCTGTGAACCAGGTGAGTCAACACATGCAAGGACCAAAGGAACATCATTGGAGCATGGTTAACCGGATCCTGATGTACCTGAATGGCTCACCTGATCAAGGAGTGTGGATGGGATGCAACAAAAGCACTGAGGTGGTAGGATACTGTGATGCGGATTGGGCAGGAGATCGAGCAGATAGGAAGTCTACAACAGGCTATTGCACGTTCATTGGTGGGAACTTGGTTACTTGGAAGAGCAAGAAGCAGAAGGTGGTATCCTGCTCAAGTGCTGAGGCTGAGTATAGGGCCATGTTGAAGCTGACTAATGAGTTAGTCTGGATCAAGGGAATACTCAAGCACTTGGAGATTGATCAAGCCACACCAATGACCATGCATTGTGACAATCAAGCCGCAATCCACATTGCATCCAACTCGGTGTTTCATGAGAGAACCAAGCACATTGAGGTTGACTGCCACAAGGTAAGACAGATGATAGTCCAAGGAGTGATCTTACCTTGTTATACCCGGAGTGAAGACCAGTTGGCTGATGTGTTTACTAAGGCTCCGAGACAGAAGACACTTGAGTCCATCCATCAGAGGTTGGGACTCATTGATCTCACCAGGTGAAACTAATCCCCTGTCATGAGGTCTTTACTCTTTTCCTTGCTGAGGTTTTATCCCTAAGGAGGGTTTTCTTTGGCAAGGTTTTTAATGAGGAAGATCTCATGACATTCCAAGCTTGACTTGTTCCACATGGTCAAGCTTGAGGGGGAGTGTTAAACCGAATAAGAGATGGAGTTATGATCTATTAGGGAGGCTGGAAAAGACTTATGAAATGGAGAGGAAGAAGTTTGGGGGTGTCCGTACAAGGCCGTACAGATGGTCCGTACAAGGCCGTACAAGTGGTCCGTACAAGTGGGTGAAAGAAAGTTAACCATGGACGAGAAAACTTACCCGGGTAAAAGTAACTCGACCCAGAGTTACTTTTACTAGTTACCAAGCGGACCAAGCTTGACTGAGGCGCGCGTTGGACAGGCTGGCTCGTGCTGGAAGAGCATCTGGTCAAGATGCCAAAGGAATCTCGCGTGTGAAGCACTCCAGCCACAAGTTTGAATTAGGCGCGCCTAAGACCGGTTGACTCCACATGCTTGGCGAGAAAGCTTATCTTCTACCCGTTGTAAACCCTTGTTTCTTTCCCTATATATTTGTAACTCCTCTCATTAATCAAAGCAAGCAATTTTCGAGTCTCTCTTATTTCTCTCTAGTGTTCTTGGTGTTCATAGTCTCGAAATGGTTTCTTAACCAAAGTTCAAGCTTTTAGTCTCTAAATCTCTTCTAGTCTCTCTCAATCTCTATTCTATCCGTTTATTCTCTGTTTCTTCTTAATCTTTCATGGGGGAGTGTTGAGATAGAGAAGAGAATGACCAGAAGAAGAAGCTGGTTCATGATCCAAAGAAATAAAGAAACAAGAATAAGAAGAAGGAGTGATCCGGATACTCCAAGTTGAGACTGGTTCATACAGTCTTGTGAACTAAGTCATTATTAGAATGGAGAAGAAAGAAGCATGGCTGAGTGTGGTCCATTGATCTGAGAGATAAAGAAAACAAAGAGAAGAATAGATACCTGAAAAGAGTTTGGTCTGTACAACCTTGCTACACAAGGCAGTCCGTACAGTCTTGGCTTCCAAGTAACCAAACTTAACCTAGAGTGACTTGGAAGGCAAGGAAGGTGGGAACTCGTCCAGATTAATATTCTGAAGCATATTTGAAGTTTAAATGGAGCATCAGACCGTTGAAGAGAGCTGAGGCAAGTGGAGATTTCATTAAGAATAAAAGTCACATGTTCTGCCTAAGAAGAAAGCAGTTTGGACCTGTCACTTTCACTCAACCAGACTGTGCCCATCTCTCTGCTGTCACTATCTACTCCCTCTGGTCGAGATTCACCTTGGCTGCATCCTCCTGGCTTCATCAGAAACCCTACAATAATATTTGTTTAGTAGATTTGTACTTTAATATTTATTTATTCTCTTGCAATTTGAAATCTGGCTATATAGCCACCCCATGTGTATTGTGAAACCTCTAAGGCAGAGGGGAGTTCTCTCTCTCTTCAATATTCTCTTGTTACTTCACTCTCCCCACAATCTTTACTCTCTTAATCTCGTCCATACTCTCTGTGATTCTCACTCTCACTTAATCTTTCTCAGATACTCACTAATACTCTCTTAATCTCTTAGTTCTCCAGCAGCATTCTCCTTGATTCTCCTTTACTCTCATCAGTCCCTTCTCTATAATTTCGACCACACTGTTTCTACATCACTCACACACCAGAATCTGTCTATTCTCACAGCCAGAGCCCAACAACATTAGCCAAGTCCGGATTTTCATGGTTTAGCCAGCTTCTACAGGCGTTTTGTCAAAGACTTCAGTAGTATAGCTGCACCACTCACTGCCGTAGTAAAGAAGAGTGTTGGGTTCACATCGGAAAAGGCCCAACAAGAAGCTTTCCAGACCTTAAAGGATCGCCTAACCCATGCCCCGGTCCTAGCTTTACCTGACTTCAACAAGACCTTTGAAGTGGAGTGTGATGCATCAGGGATTGGGATTGGAGCCGTGTTGATTCAAGGAAGGAAGCCAGTTGCTTATTTCAGTGAGAAGTTAGGTGGAGCAGCTCTCAACTATCCGACCTATGACAAGGAGCTGTATGCTCTAGTGAGGGCCTTAGAGACATGGCAACACTACCTGCTATCTAAGGAGTTTGTGGTCCATACTGACCATGAGACTCTAAAGCATCTAAGAGGCCAAACAAACCTTAAGAAGAGGCACGCCCGCTGGATGGAGTTTATAGAGACCTTCCCTTACATCATCAAGTACAAGAAGGGAAAGGAAAACATTGTAGCTGATGCCCTTTCAAGAAGATATGTTTTGATTGCCACAATGGAAGCCAAGGTGATGGGGTTTGAATTCATCAAGGATCTATATGGAGGGGATCCGGATCTTGCTGAGATCTACTCTAGTTGTACTGGAGGTCCACAAGGGAAGTTCTACTTACATGAGGGGTTTCTATTTAAAGGCAAGAGACTATGCATCCCTCAGTGTTCACTGAGAGACTTGATCACCAGAGAAGCTCATGGAGGAGGGCTCATGGGACATTTTGGCGTGGATAAAACCTTAGCTGTGGTAAGGGAACATTTCTATTGGCCTCATCTCAAGAAGGCAGTAGAATCCCATTGTGCAAGATGTGTAACTTGCAAGAAAGCTAAGTCCCGAGTACAACCCCATGGCCTATACATGCCACTACCTATTCCCACTGCTCCTTGGGTGGGTATCTCCATGGACTTCGTACTAGGCTTACCCAAGATTCAACATAAGGATTCAATCTTTGTTGTGGTGGACAGATTCTCCAAAATGGCACACTTCATACCTTGTGCCAAGGTGAATGATGCATCTAAAACGGCTGATCTGTTCTTTAAAGAGGTGGTACGCTTACATGGAGTCCCACGGACCATAGTTTCTGATCGTGATAGCAAGTTCCTGAGTCATTTCTGGAGGACATTATGGAAGAAGATGGGAACAAAGCTGCTATTCTCCACCACATGTCACCCCCAAACGGATGGGCAGACTGAAGTAGTAAACAGGACCCTCTCTACGCTGCTTAGGTCCACCATTGGGAAGAATATGAAGAACTGGTTGGACTGCATTCCATTCATAGAGTTTGCATACAACCGGGCTCAGCACTCAGCTACTAAGATGTCACCTTTTGAAGCTGCTTATGGTTTCAACCCTAAGACCCCTTTAGACCTCAAGCCATTACCACCAGCTGAAGTGGTTAGTCTAACCGGAGAAGCAAAAGCTGAGTATGTAAGGGAATTGCATAAGAAGGTTAAGGAGAACCTGGAGAAGAGAACTGAGCAGTATGTCAAGCAAGCCAACAAAGGGCGCAAAGAGATTGTGTTTGAACCAGGAGAATGGGTTTGGTTACATATGAGGCAAGAAAGGTTTCCCAACCAGAGGAGTTCCAAGCTGAAACCAAGGGGAGATGGTCCTTTCCAAGTTGTTGAGAGGATCAACAACAATGCCTACCGTCTTGACCTGCCAGGTGAGTTGAACGTGTCATCAACCTTCAATGTTGCTGATTTATCTCCTTGTTTTGCAGATGAACCAGTTTTGAGGTCAAAACCTTTTGAAGAGGGAGGGAATGATGAGGACATTCAACCAGAGCTTGAACCAGACCTAACTGAACCTGATATCCAAGACATGATCAGCAAGATAACTAAGGCAGAGACTGTTCAAGAAGTGCCAGTACCAACCGTATACAAGGGAGCTATAACCAGACAAAGAGCTAAGATACTTCAACATAAGTTTAATGAGAGCATGATACTTGCTTCTGATCTTGAACAGGTTAACACCACTAAAGAAGCTACTGATGATAGCACCAAGATGGATGCCCTGAAGATGGGAGAGCCAAGCTTGAAGGATGATGGACCGGATGAACATACCAAAGCATCAAGAGGAGATCCCTGGCCATTCATTCCAAACCACAGTCACAACAATCTGATGATCATTGCCATAGAAGACCAACTTGCCTAGCAAGACTCTTGGACTGATCAAGTAACTAGGCCAAGCTCCTTGTGTGTGCTCTTTTCCTTGCTCTTGGTTTTGTCCTAGTGGGTTTTACGGAGGAAGGTTTTTAACGAGGCCACAATCTGCTTCACATAATTCCTAGATGCTATTTCGGTCCAAGCTATGACGAATTATGTCATTTTGTTATATTTCCTTTTTTAAACTATAGTTTTTATTTCCTGACCTAAAGGAGCCTGTTCCTTTAGTCCTATTTATAGTTTTTGCACGCCCCCTTTCTTTGGGCAGTCTTGAATAAACAGAAAAGCTTTTCTTCGGAAACCCTAGAATTCTCTCTCTAGAATTCGCCTCCTTTCTCTCTGCCTTGTGAGACCAGTACCTCCACGGCCTAGAGAAGCTTTGTGTTGTATCACGAGTCCCTCCATTCCTCGTGTGGTGCACTTCAATCCATCAAGTTACTTCTGTCCAGATTCCTTTGGTTGATTAGATCAATCCAGACGAGTCACCCCTTGTGCAGATCGGCTCCTTCTCTTGTACTAAGAGTCATACAGCCTTTGATAGCTTAGGCTTGTATCACATGACTGCACAACTGAATCAGTCTATGGTAGCAACCATGACCGAGATGATGAGGACCAATCTCAATGAGCTCCGCAGAGAGTTCAGAGAAGAAGTAAGAAGAGCTACTGGTCAAGGTCCCAACCGAGATACTAGGAGAGAAGAAAGACCTCAGTCAACTCGACAAGAGCATGCCGGCTCTGAAGAAACTGATAACTACTATGAACATATCAGTTCTTCCTCAAGGCAAAGTCAAAGGAGACATAGACGTGGACAAGAAGGAAGGACAAACCAAAGAGATGAGCTTGCTGGTTTGAAGATCAAAATACCCCCTTTCCATGGTAAAGCTGATCCGGATGCCTACCTTGAGTGGGAGAAGAAGATTGAGCTGGTCTTTCAGTGTAATCATTACACAAACCACAAGAAGATCAAGATAGCTGCTACTGAGTTCTATGACTATGCTCTAAGTTGGTGGGATTAGTACATCACTAAGCATAGAAGGAATGGAGAGGAACCAGTTGAAACATGGACAGAGATGAAGTCTATCATGCGCAAGAGGTTTGTTCCGAGTCATTACCATAGAGACTTGCACCACAGGCTCAGGAAGCTTACTCAAGGTTCAAGATCAGTGGATGAATATTTCCAGGAGATGGAGTTGCTCATGCTAAGGGCTAGTATATCCGAAGATAGAGAAGCAACAATGTCAAGGTTCCTGTGTGGTCTAAACCGAGAGATACAAGACAATGTTGAGATGCAACATTATGTGGAGTTAGAAGAGATGTTACACAAGGCTATTCTTGTGGAACAACAGCTCAAGAGGAAGGGACATTCACGAACCAGCTATGGATCCAACCGGTTACACAACACCAAGGAAGAGAAGTCCACATATCCTAAGGAGTCTAAGCCATATCAGAAAGACAACAAGTCCTATCCGAGGGAAGAAACCAAACCAAGCAGTGCTCTTGACAAGGGGAAGTGTAAGGCTGAGGGTTCTAGTTTCAGAGCTCGTGATGTCAAGTGTTTCAAGTGCCAAGGACGAGGTCATTATGCCAATGAATGTACCAACAAGAGAGTCATGATCCTACTAGAAGATGGTGAGTATGCCTCTGAAGATGACAACACCGATTCTGACCAAGGAGAAACTGAAGAAGAGCATGAAGAAGGACTAGTCCAGGGGAAGCTTTTGTTAACCTGAAGTGATAAACCATCTCACTAAAGGTTAATGTGCAAAGCTTGGGCAAAACCCACTTAGAGACTGATCAAGGTCTAAGGAGGGTCCAGAAGCTTATGCAGAGCTAGAACAAGGTTCAAGAAGGGTTTACTATGAAGGAAGAAGGCTTGGGAGAAGTTTGGGATCAATTGGGTCGATGTGGAAAGTTAGGGCGTCCTTACTGTATGGCCGTACGGACTGTACGGACCGTACAGACGGGTCGACCCGGGAAACTTAATTCTCGACCATTTGGGAACATTTTGGGTTTGTGCAAAAACCAGGTCAAGTTGTACGGACCAAACCCTAAATCCGTACAATCCATGGCTTACCTTGCATCCCAAGTCATAGAGAAGCTTGAATGGTGAAGAAAGGGTCTCGGATGGTTTGTAGAAGAAGATGGGATCAGAATGGCATCTAGGAACGCATCTGCGAGATACTCTTGGCCTTGGCCGTTTGTGGATAAGGTTTATGCCTTTAACAGGCTGGAAGGGAAGGGGAGCTTGGACTATGAACCTGGACTGTTCACTGGACAGATACATGGACCTTATTGGCTGATTCTCAGCCAAGTTTCACTCGTGACCAGCCAGGCTGTTTCCAAACGTGTATAGCCTCTGGTTCACTCATTTCAAACCGAGGAGCCTCATCCCTTACCCTCTTTGATATTTTGTAAACCCTATTGTTGCTCTCTTATCTATATATACTCTTGTATGTCGATGGTTAATAAACAAGCAGAGATTTTCTCACCTTCACAATCTCTTAGTCTCTTACTCTCTCTATTCTCTGGTTACTCAGTCTCTTAATCTCTCATTAGTCTCTCAATCTCTCATATACTCTCACGAATCTCGCTCACTCTTTCATCAGTCTCTCTCTCATTCTCATCAAGTCTCATCCGCATCATCTTCATCCTTGTTCATCATCACTCTAGCACTTGTTCTCTGAAAACTTTCATGTATCAGAGCCTGGTTGCTCAGTCTCCAGGTGAAGCTTTCGTTCCAGTCTCAAGCTCAAAAGTTCTCTCCTTTACAGATCCAGTTCATCCGGATCTAAAGACCTCACCTTTGAATACAAAGAAGACAGTTTAGCTCATATCCGACTTCAAGATGGAGTCCTCCAGAGCCATTGTCATCCAGTCACCCTCAAAGGTCCCAACTACCTTCTCTGGTCACGCCTGGTGAAGACAGCCCTTGGTGGAAAGGGGTTATGGAGCAATTGCATCTCAGGTGCTCCAAACTTTCCAAAGCTGTCGCCTCTCAAGAGAGTTCATCCAGTGGTGATACTGGCTCTCTTACTGTTGAATCTGAGTAATAAAGAGAGGAGGTTAAAGGGTTTAGGATGGAGTTTGGGATCAAAGGGAGGATGCTGCAAATTCCGGGTCAAGTGTACGGACGGTACGGACCGTACGGGACTGTACGGCCGACCGTACGGACCACTCGACC
>CAJHQP010005761.1:0-43304 GCA_905132765.1 Moricandia arvensis | reverse complement strand
TAAAGAATGCTTGAGGGGACTAGCTCGTGATTAGGAAGAATGAGATGTATTTGGGAAAATGGTATGTTAAGGATAGATTGGTCAAGACAAATGTAATGACAGTCCTGCTGAAAGTTGTAGCTCCAAAGTTTCAATGTATAAGAAAGAGCCAATTGCTTATTTGGTTGAATCTTTTTAATATATGGCATGAATGATTAGGCCAATGTAAACCACAAATCGATACAAAGATTAATGAATCAAAATTTAATCCCAAAATGCAAAACAAGTAAACACAAATGTGAAGTATGCATACATGCTAAGCTCACAAAAACGCTCTCACCTCGTGTTGAAAGAACTAATAAACCTCTAGATTTAATTCACACATATTTATATGACTTAAAATACATACAAACTAGAGGTGGGAAAAAATACTTTGTGACTTTCATAGACGACTGCACAAAATATTGTTATGTATATTAATTACATAGCAAAGATGAAACCTTAGAAAAATTCAAAGAATTCAAACTCGAGGTTGAAAAATCAGCTTAAAACAACTATTAAAATAGTTAGAAGCGACATAGGAGGTGAGTATGATGGTCCATTTAATGCATTTAGTAAAGAACATGGACTAATTCATCAAACTACAACTCCTTATTCACCAGAATCTAATGGAGTTGTTGACCGCAAAAATCAAACTCTAAAAGAGATGATGAATGCAAGGTTGCAGGAATCTAGGTTGCCCCAGAACATGTGGGGGGGGGGGAGCGTGTTTTACCACTAGTTATATCCTCAACAAAATTCCACACAAAGCAACTGGAAAAATTCCATATGAACTATGGAAAGATAATTTAGCTTCGTATAATACCTCAAGGTGTGGGGTGCTTGGAAAAAATTGTGGTACCGCCACAAAGAAGGTCACTATTGGACCTAAAATAGTGGATTGCATTTTCATCGGGTATGCACATAATAGTACTGGCTATCGATTTCTGGTACATATATTTGAAATATTAGATATTCATGAAAATACAGTAATGGAGTCAACAAATATTCATTCTTCGAAAAAAAATTTCATTGCAAGGAAAAACAAGGTTCAAAATGAACTCGAGAAGAAAGAGATGACCACAATGTTTCAGAAACTTAGTCAAATGTCAAAATTTCTGTTAACGATATTTCAGAAATTGAAAAATATGAATCTAGAAGGAGCAAAAGAGCTCGAAAGGAAAAATCTTTTGGTGAAGATATCTTAATGGCATTTTTAGTACAAAATGATCCAAAACTTTGTCATAAGCCATGGTTTCACCAGACGCTCCATTTTGGAACGAAGCTGTCAGAAGTGAATTCGACTATATCATGCAAAATTATACATGGTATATAATGGATTTACCACTTGGCTAGCATTAGAGAATTGATGGATAATGAAACTAAAACTAAACCCTGATAGAACACCTGGTTTACACAAAGCTAGGCTTGTTGTTCAAGGATTCCGAGAAAAAAGAAGGCCTTGACTAATTTGACACATATTCTTCAGTAACGAGAATAACCTCAATAAGGCTGATGATAACAATTGCAGCTTTAAGAGACCTAGAAATCCATCAAATGGATGTAAAAACCGTCTTTCTAAATAGTTATTTAGAAGAGGAAATTTACATGAATCAACCTGAGGTTTTGTTATTCCTGGACAGGAAAACAAAGTATGTCGACTTGCAAAGTCACTTTATGGGTTTAAACAAGCTCTTAAACAATGACATGAAAAATTTGACAGTGTAATGATGTCAAATGGTTTCAAAATTGAATGTGATAAATGTATATACTACAAAACTACCAAAAATGCCTATGTTTTTCTATGTCTATATGTATATGATATGCTCATTATTGGAAGCAATAAATATATTATAATCACACAAAAAACATGTTCAAAGGGAAATTTGAGATGAAAGATATGGGATTAGCAGATGTTATTCTCGGAGTTAAAATCAAAGAAATTCAAATGAAATTATCTTAATTCAATCTCATTATGCTCAAACAATATTAGAGAGATTTAAAAACTACTCTAATAGTACGGCAAAAAATCCGTTAGATCCCCAAATGCACTTGACAAAGAATTCAGGTGAAGCAATTTCACAAAACGAGTATGCACAAGTGATTACAAGTCTCATGTACTTGACTAATTGTACTAGACCAGATCTAGCGCATGCAGTAAACGTATTTAGTCGATATACAAGTAACATAGGTCATACACACTGGAAAGGTATAACGAGGGTACTCAATTACTTGCACTAGACCAAAGATTTTGGGCTTCACTATGGTAAAGAACCAGCAGTTTTAGAAGGATATAGTGACGCTAACTGGATATCAGATTCTAAAAACTCAAAATCCACAAGTGGATACGTCTTTACACTAGGAGGAGCAGAAATATCATGGAAATCTACCAAACAAACAGTGTTAGCCAGATCCACCATGGAATCTGAGTTTATAGCCTTAGACAAAGCAGCAGAAGAAGCTGAATGGCTTAGAAATTTTTTGGAAGATATTCCCATGTGGGAGAAACCTGTACCAGCTATACGAATACATTGTGATAGTCAATCAGCTATAGCTCGGACTCAGAATAATCTCTACAATGGTAAATCTCGTCACATCAGAAGACGACATAAGACCATTAGACAACTTATCTCAAATGGTGTAATCACAATAGATTATATCAATCGGCTGACAACCTAGCGGATCCATTCACTAAAGGTTTACCACGAGATATGATTGCTAAATCATCAAAAGGAATGAGTTTAAAGTCTATAACGAATGAGGATGCTTGATTGCAACCCTACCTATCATGACTGGAGATCCCAAGATGTAGGTTTAAAGGGAAAACAAAATCAAACAGAATCTACCAAAATCACTCTAAGACAAAGAAGTCTCTTCGCAACCCCTAAGATGATAAAAGTGCTAATGTAAGAAGGATAAGCATATGCTTTTAATGATTTCATAGCTTTTAAAGCGGAGTATTACTCAATACTTTTCATGCTCAATCACCTAATGAGTGTGAAATGAGGCTGTTTCTAGGAGAATGAATGCAAGTCTATATTCTCTAAGTTCACTCATGAAAACCAGGAATAGTTCAGAGCCACAATGAACACAATAGAGAACTAAGTTCTACGAGAAAATGAAGCTGAGTTATGTATGTTGTCTCGGTCTACATAAAACACCGGTTGGTTCAAGACATCATGTTCACCTCATGGTAAAGTAAACCCGACATATATTAAGTATGAGTGGTTCAAAGCTTAAATATGCCACCAACTCAAACACAATGATTTTTTCGCAAACACTCTAGATAAGTTTGTATGTCTAGTCAGGATGAGTATAAATATAGTAACTAGAGTCTATCGAATCTGCATTTATTCTGCATATGTTTAGAGTCATTTATATTCATGTGGAGGATTGTTGGATGAATATGTGAAAAGAAATGGGCCTAGCCCAAATGTTAAAAAAAAATGGAAGTCCCACATCGATTAAATGGAAGCAAAATGAGCAATATATATATATATGTTCCCACCATTGTCTTGGTTCAAAGGCTTGGGAGAGAGGAAGACTTCCCATGCGCGCGCCGCCGTCTGGTCGGATCAGCGTGGGAGTGGGCTTGGGCTTGGTCTTGCTCTTGGTCTTGGGTCTTGGTGGAGGGCCTCAGGCCCAATAAGATTCTTTTTGGACAAAATTAAGCTCAACGTTTTACCATTTTAATTCCAAAAAAAGCATGACGTTTGTGTTTTAAACGACGCGTAGTTCGTCCCAAAACGACAAGAAGTTTATCTGTTCGAAATTGGATTAGAGCGAGTCAACAGAAGAGAGATCTTGCGGAGAAAGTTTCTCAACACACCACTCCCAAGATTTTCGAGAGATTTTTGCTACCGTTTCGAAAAACCGCTCCACTACTCTTCTTTATAAACTCGTCTTCTCCTTCCTCATTTCTTAATGTTTTTTTTTCACAACAAAAACCAACAAATCTCCAGGGTAAGTTTTTAGAATGTGTTCGTAGATTTATTAGTTCATTAAGGACTTTCACGGGTGAAGCGTGAATCGTCTATCATGGTTGTATCCTTGGCTCTATTTCGTACAGGTCCGTCTCACTACGGAGCGAATATTTAGAGTTAAGGAAAGAGATTCGTCTCGAATCCATGGTCTATTTACAAAACATTTTCGTATCGGTTTTTTTTTCGTCTTTTGAATCGTATATTTTCTTAATATCGCTTTATTTATATCGTTTATATCGATTCGTTTTTTTGGCTTCTACACTTCTAGCTATATTTTCATAATATCTTAATATAAAACCTATGATAAATTATCTCTGTTTCCACATATATATGCGTTCCTGCTTTTCAGATTGGAATGATGACGCATAAAGGTGAATTTGACAATACGAGTTACACACATCAAGGAAAAATTCAAAATGAAAAAAGAAACTAATCTTACATTTCCATTACTTGGATATGACAATTTGTATGTTAAAAGTAATGTTTTCTTCTTAGTAGGAGAAAGATTTTCTTAGTCTCGAAGATATTTAAAATCAAACTCGTTTCCAGACTTTGGATCTTTCTCTATCCGACTCAAATAACCACTATAGGATCCGTTTCCATCATTTCTTCTCCTCCTCCATCTACCATCATCATCATCATCATCATCATCATCATCATCATCATCATCATCATCATCATCATCATCTATAAATCTACGAATTAGAGCCCAAGATACAACAATGATAGACGATTCACGCTTCACCCATAAACGTCTCTAACGAACTATAAATCTACGAAACACTCTCTACTAATGGACTTACGCTTAGAGATTTTGATTGCTGGTTTCATTGTTGTGAAACGTTAAGAAATGAAATGAGAAAGAGATGAGTTTTTAAAAGAGGAGAAGACGAGCCACTTCCGTAACTGATGCAGCGAGTGCGCACGTTAGCGGAAATCTCGCGAGTATCACGGAGTTGATGCTTTATTTCATCTTATCGTCAAAAAGAGAAACTGCGTGTTGTTTTTATTTTTTAAAATGAACTACATGTCGTTTAAAATAAAAATGCATGGTGTTTTTGGGCAAAAAAACGTTGAGCTTAATTGGACCCAAAAAGAACATCTTGTAGTGGCCCAGGAACCACATTTACCCAAGCCCAAGCCAGACGGCGGCGGCAGCGCGTGCGTGGGGTGCCTCCTCTCTCTGAGCTATTTACACTTTGCTATCAAGGAGTCATATATATACAACTCAAAATCATCTTTACTAACCAATGTGGGACAAAACTCAACTTGTGAGTTTCATGTGTTCAAGATCACAACTTCATCACATCATTTCTCATTCAATTTAAATCCGTTTTTTACGTTTCAATATATCAGATTGTAGTACTCGTTAAAAGCTTTACAATAATCTATTAACATGATCAAGACGACCACCGGTTTGGCCGGAAAAACCACTGGAAAAGTCGAAAAAATCACTGTGTCAAAAACTGTTTCCAACAATCGTCCCATGCTCCGTGTAATTTTTGTACTTGCGGTTCATGAGAACCCAATCCTTGAAAATGTCCCAATAAATATTGAACACTATTGCAATGCTCGAAGTGGTTACAGCCACCGTAACCGTAAGCCTGTAAGTCAATTTCTTCGAACTTTGTTCTAGTTGCAACCGCTAATATGGTGGAGATATACTTCAGTTCATTTGGCCATTCATTCTCCTCAACCAACGACCATATACACTGCAAATAAAATAAGAGTTTTAAACATTTTGAAAGGACGCAAACAATGCTTATTTCGTTTAAAGTATGAATTTAGTATAGTACTTGAGCCAAGTGGAACAATTAAAGAATGATGGCAACAACAATGTAGAGTTCTTTGTAAATTTTTCTGATTGTTTGCACATGCGAAACCAAAACGTTAGGATTTTCTGAGGAGGAAACACTAACTTTATAACAAACTAAGTAGCAAAAAAAAAATTTACATAACACACAAACAATGTTCATGATTATAAATATTAAGTTACCTTTGCAACTTTGGTTTGCCTCGGTAGATAGTAATGAAGGGTTTTCAATCTCAGGGGATGTTGTCTATTTGTTAGTTCAGATGTTGCTTTTTGATCAAAGTCCATGAAAACTTCCCTGTGCAAACAAAGCAAAAGCACTTGAGATTCAAGGTCGTTTGAAGATGTTACCATAAAACTTTGATTCTAGTTATCTTAATAATTGTCTTTTGGAAAGAATGTATTTACTACGCAAGGGCTCAGACATGCTTAATAACTGGAAACTGAATTTAAGAAATAAGAGCATTAACAATCCACAAAGAGCAGCAGGCTAAGCAAAAGAGAGTTCACCACGTACTTGTCATCATGGAAAGGAACTCCACACTCCTAATCGTGGAAAGCAATGTAAGATTGGTCTTTAACATGAATAAAAAAATCAAAGGTCAAGTCATCCCTCCAAGCCGAGATGATGTTAAGCCCTTCAATACAAGGAAACGATAAATAAACTTATCTCTACGTTCATGTCCATGTTTTCGTTGCTCAATAGATATCTTCAGAAATACTAAGGGGCTGACTGGTGTACCGCAAGGGTTTGACGTTTGCGACTGCGGGCTGTTGAAGGATGCGGGCGGTTGCGGGTTTTATGTGTTATTAAGGAGATCTTGGACGACTGGTAAAGCGGTTAACAATTATTGCGTTTGCCCGGATATTATGATGACTGGTTAACTACTAAAATGCCAGCAGTGGGTTAAATAATAAATTAACAATATTTATATTTATATAATATATAATTATTAAAAAATCATATTATTATACTAAAATATAAAAATTATATTTATAAAAATTAACTATTAAATTATTTAAATTATAGAAATATTTCGTTCTTAAAGTTTTATAATAAAATTACAATACTAATGTATACATTTTGGCATTTTATTATTTAATTTAAAATTTTAATTGGATTATTTTTATTTTTTATTATATAGTTTTTTGGAGAAAAAAATATTTACCCTCCCGCCAACCGCCCGCAACCGCAACGGCTAGCTGGAAACGCAGCTTTGAATTTTAGAGGTGTATATAGCGGTTTGAAAGACGATTTGAAAGCGATTTATTGCGTTTTGAATGATTGTTACAAAACCCAACAATCGCTACCAACGTGCAAAAAGCTGTTGTTGGCGAGGTGGTAGCGGGAAAACGCTAGTCAACCCCTAAAAGCAAAAAATAAAAATAAGTCATTAAATTTTAAATTAAATAGTAAATACCAAATATATACATTATATTGTGTAATTGTATATGTATAAAACTTGAGAGAAAAATATGTTTTTATATGTTTAAAGAAAATAGTTATCTAGTATAATTTTGAAATATAATTTTATAATTTAGTATAATAGAGTATGATTTTAATATGTATTATAAGAGTATACTAATAATATAGAATATGGTTAAGTGTATTATCTAACCAGCTGGTAGCATTTAGTAGGTTAACCCAGTCATAAACTATCCCCGCAAACGCAACAATTTTAACGCGTGTACCAGTCGTCCAATCTCTTAATAAGCAGCATAAAACCGCAACACGCACCGCAATCGCGCAAACACCGCGAGTCAGCACAAACGCAACCGCTGCGGTTAGCACCAGTCAGCCTCGCGTTGAATGGGAAGACACGACCGCGGATGAAGTACATGCATTCGAGATACCATTTCGCCTCAGATTGAAGGCTTTAGAGGCGAGAATCACAGCATTTTCTTAAAGAATGCAGTAAAAGTGAGGTCTTGAGATCTACCAGCCATCGGATTCTCTAGAGATGTATATGACGATGTGTAATGTAAAGGCAAATAGCAATCAAAAGAAACTTAAATTGGGATGTGAGACAAGATTATTGATCGTCTTAGCTGTAAGTTTGTAACCTTCGACTAAGGGGTTGACTGGTTTTCCCGCTACCACCCGCAAACGCAACTTTTGCGGTTGGTAGCAGTTGCTGGCGTGTTGTAACAATCATACAAAACGCAATAAATCGTTTCAAACCGCTATAAACCTCTAAAATTCAAAAGCTGGTTCCAGCTAGCGTTTGCGGTTGCGGAAGGTTGCGAGAGGGTAAATATTTTTTTTTCAAAAAACTATATAATAAAAAATAAAAATAATCAATTTAAATTTTAAATTAAATAATAAAATACCAAAATTTATACATTATATTGTAATTTATATTATAAAACTTTGAAGAAAAATATTTCTATAATTTTAAAATAATTTAATAGTATAATTTTATAAATATAATTTTTATATTTAGTATAATAATATGATTTTTAATATTATTATAATTATATAAAATATAAATATTGTTAATTTATTATCTAACCACTGCTGCATTTAGTAGTTAACCAGTCATAAATATCCCGCAAACGCAAACAATTTTTAACCGCTTTACCAGTCGTCCAAATCTCTTAATAACACATAAAACCACAACTGTCCGCATCCGCAAACACCCGCAGTCGCAAACGCAACCGCTGCGGTTGCACCAGTCAACCCCTAAAGAAGTTTAAATAAGTGGATAGAAAAAGGGAGGTGCAAGGATAACATCTCTAATGAAGATAAGAGTAAAGAACGGGATGATTTATTAAGATAACTACAATAAAGTTTAGGATATTTTCCTATTTATGAGAAGATAATGATATATCTTCTCTAAGACCTACTTGAATTGGGAGATCTATGTTTTGTATAAATACCTAGCTAAAGCTATGGGATGAATAGCACAGATTAAAAATCCATTATATGGTATCAGAGCAACGATCTCTTAATTTTTGTTTAAGAATTGTTCAATAAAGAAACATGGCCACCACCGGATATGGTATGATCTCGGCCACATCGGGATCCATTGATTCCGGTAATTTATTGCCTTATTATCTACATCCTTCAGATATCCTGGCGTCCTCATAACCTCTGTTCTACTACGAGGAGATGGACAATGTTCAGACAAGTTTCTTAGGAAGCAAGTTAGCTTCTCAAAAGATGTGAACTTTGTTGGTGGAAATGTATTCTAGAAATATGAGAACCAGAGCAACAGAAACTCTTATGCCAATGGTTAGAGGGAGTAGGTACAACCAAGATCACAACAGTAGAGACCCTACAACAACAACATAACTTATGGAGCCTCCTACTATTAGAACACCCCATCAAATACCTAGAAGAACAAAATTGAAGCCATGACTGACAAGTTTCTAAAGGGACAACAGAGGATGACAGTGGATTTCAATGGAAAGATTGATGCTGTCAATGCAAACTTCAACACTGAATTTGAAGCTCTCAACACCCATGTGAAGAAGTTAGAGAATCAAATGGTTCAGACCAGTGAAGTTAAGAGGAGACAAGAATCTTTGATCAAGGAAAACATTGAGGCTGGACAGAAGCACCACGTCAGTGCCATCATAGATGATGATTTTTGGCAAGTCGTGGAAGAAGTTAGGCACCAGGAGGAATAAACTCATGAGAAACTCTAGCCTTGTTCGAACGACCATCGATCGACATCCACATCTAATCATCGATCGACGGTATGTGGGAACCAAAATTCGCAGTGCCAATTTCCATGAACTTAGAAAGTCAAGAAATCCTAACTTTCTAAGAGGTCTCGGATTTATGTAAAGCCAAACATCAAGCAATCAAACAATAAAAACAGACGAAGTAAATAATCGAATGAATGAGAGAGCAAAGAAGGTCTTATTCCAAATTTGTGAATGAGTGTTACAACAGGTAAAGCCTCGGCCGCAAGAGCTGTTTGCGAGTTCCCTAATTCTAACCACCTAAGACTTTGTAACCTAGTTGAGTCGGCAGCTCGAGAATAGAAAATGGAAAATTTCCTGAAACACTCTAAGTGCTAAGTTTTATGCTTTGTATTTCATGTGTCTTGACTCTCTATCTTGGCATTCCTTATATACTCCTCTTAAGGCGGATCCATCTTTCTTATTCTGCCCCCGATTCGTGTTTATCAATTTGCGGAAATATTTTATTTTATCTGATGTTCAGGATTATCCCTCGAAACTTGACATTTATCTTTTGGACTTGGCATTTATCTTCTCCTGATAACAATAGATAAACCATCATAGTATATTTTGGCTTAATCCCATCTAAAATCGTAAGTGGGCTCTTAGCAGCGTTTTGAGACATTTTTGGCCTGCTTTTCAACTTAAACGTTTTTACGATCTTTCCAAGAGAAAACTTTCTGTACAACGTTGGTTTTGTAAATAGCTCAAGTTACTCGTATAGTTGAGGAAACTTTGGTGTTAAGTCAACCATTTCCGTTTTATACAAACCAATTAAATTCATACGAGGAAACAAGTCTTTAAAGTTTTTATCGTAGAGTTCCAACGGTAACTCCGGTAGAGACGAAACAAGAGATAATGTGATCGAGGTTCAAAAGAGATATTGATTGGAACCGAGACGTATGGTGCTGATCCAACTCATCTGATGGCGAGCTAGATGTTGTTGATCCAACTCGCCAGCAGCAGAGTTGGATGAACTGATCCAACTCACCCTCAGATGAGTTGGTCGACCAGTCCCATCTCGCCTGATGGCGAGTTGGACGAAGACCCTCCAACTGACCATTAGGAGAGTTGGCGAGCTCCTCCAACTCACCTAATGGCGAGTTGGGCTTGGTCCGTTCAATTTTTCGTCGAGCACCTTGGACACGGTTGCTTTGGTTATTTTGTTGCTCGATTGTCCTTTCTGATAACTTGCCGTCCAATCTTTTTTTTTAATTTGTACAAGGTTCTAGTTGTGGTTTTCCCGTGCTTTTTGTTTTTCAAATGTTCTTTTGGGAATTTTCAGCCCTTCATTCCGTCGTGACCGATTTTGACCCCGCTAGTTAGCTCCCCAGCTCGTTAGAATCATGACGTTCTTACGAGCGGTTAGATAGGTTAGATGGGTTAGGCGGCATTAATGGCTGAAAGTCCGAAGATGAATAGTAAGTTTTCTTGCCTATATGTATGTGGAGTAAGTTTTCAAATTCTTTACTTGCTTCATTCCACAAGAATTTCTCTTAAGGTAGAAAGATCTTTCTCTTCATTTTTTTTCTTTATTGTCGTTGATCATTTCATCAAGCCAGAGAGCTTCAACCAAGGATTTTCCTTCTTTCTTCGACCCGATCGTACCAAGGATGGTGGGGTTGCCGTGATAGTCGTATTCGTGGCACACTCCGTTGATCTTCCGGAAGCCAATGCGTATTGGCTGGCTACGTTCAATTTAAAGGCTCGGCCACATGAATCGTGGGTATCCACACCTAGTTCGTACCAAATGAACCCCTGGTTGTCCGAGTCACAGTTATCCTTTGTATCTTGACGTCATTCGACGTTTCTGCCATGTCCCGGACTCGCTAGAATTTCGACTTCCAAGGGCTGGAGAACGTGCCGATGCTCCTCTGAATGGTCACTTGACGTGTTACGAAATTTTTCTGCTGTGTTGTCGTTTGTGGTTTTCCCATCCCGATGGTATTCGTTCAAGTCCTGGATCGGTTTAGATGGTCGATAAACCAAATCACTCCTACCAGCTTGCAACATCTTATTGGAATTTTGGTTCCGAGTTAGGAGCACGGCATGACTACCGATGCTGATTATTTCAAGGCTCTGTTGAAGCCAGTGGGGTCGGAGACATCGATCAGATGTCGTTTGAGCCCAAAAGAACGATGTGGCGGATAATCAGGGGGCTTGCTTCAAACTCTCATGAGTATCCAAAGAGCTATTTTTGTGGGCGCGTAGGGAGCGAGTCCGTCAAGGAGAGCTGCATTCCTATTTTTAAGAGTAGATTCGGCCCGAAAGGGTATCTTGATTAGATATTCGTTTGGTGTTTTTCATTTTGAAGATATCTAACCTCACACTTGCTTTCTTTGTTTTGCAGTTACTAATCCTCTTCACCCATTTCCTGAGGACCTGGCCTATTGTTAGGGATCTTCTTCGGGACGGTCCATATTTTTGGGGCTATTTTCTCCGAGACGAGTTTCGTCTTGCAGTGGCGTATCATCATTCTCGACTCCAGCCCGATTTATCGGTTGAAGAAGAATTGGAGCCAAGCATGGACGAGTTTGTTCCTTCTGAAATTCCGAGGAGAGGTCCGAGGTCTCCTAAGGAAAAACACGTTGTCGGGAACCGGGGGATGGAGATGCCTGTGATGTGTTGGAGTTCCCTTCGGACAACATGTTCTTCACTTTTTATCGCTGGCCAGGCTAGTGAAGCGGTACTGATCAGGATTATGTACCTGAGCTCGGTATTCTGTGCCCCAAACTCGAAAACCTATTCGATTTTGGGATGCCCTCGACCAGAGTGAGCCCGTTGTGTCGCCACAGTTTGCGAAAGCATCGAGGATGGTCAACGGGATTAGTCCTTGCTTTCGGACGTTTTTTTGTTTTTTGCCAAAATTTTTTGCTAACTCTACAATTTTGTAGGGTCTCCATATCATGAATGAGGCGCTCAACGCAAGTCGCTTGGAGGCACGCACAGCTCGGTCAAGGCCAAGACAGCTGAGAAACAGATTGCCCGCTTCAAGGGTGAGATGGCAGCGAGTTCTCTTGCGAGAGGGAGCTGGACGCGAAGGAGGTTCGTCGAGCGTACTAGAGAGGGAAGAGGGAGGTCATCGTAATCATATAGGACCGTCACGTCCAGTTCACGAAACGAGTTCGTTAAAATAAAAAAAGACGTACAAGTCCTTGTTTCGGTGCCGTTGGCTGGATTGTATCTTACGCATAACTCTGAGGTATTCTTACAAAGAGGAGATGGACAAGCAGTCGAGTCGCATGCGTTGGAATGAGAATATATATTCCATGATTCCCAGATCGAAGGAAGGATTTGGTAGCAGTGGACTCTAATTCCCGTGTCTCCTGATTCGGGAGGATATCAGAATGGGAGTCCCCGGCAAGACTGGTGAGGTAAACCAGCCAGTGGCCCCTTGTTTTCGACTGCTTGTTTGGGAGGTCGATGTCTGGACACTATGATCCTGATCTGTAGGATGTCGTCAGACTTGAGAGAAAAGTGTTCCCTCTCATTATTACGTTTCTATTTTTATGTTTGCCGAGTGTGGCCTGTTTTATGTATGCTTAGACCGGGTTTGGCTGTGTTAGATTGTTGGGATTGGACACTCGTGGCTTCGAGTCCCTTGCCGGCCTCGCGGTTTGATCAAATGAACTATGCTTCTTTTAAAAGAACTTGGAGTGTTTTGATTGAGCATGGAGAGAAGAATATGAGTTGTCGTCTCATACCTAACTTTGGTGAGTCATTCCATTTGTTGCTCGTTTAATATGGCAATGTTCGAAATGCTTTCCAAAATTTTGCGAAGTTTCGTGAGCTTTTATATATGAACAAAGAGACATGTTTTAAGATCTCGTATCGATTTGATATCATGCCTTGATATGTTATAGACCAGTGTGTTGGATTTAGGACAGACCTAGGTTTACTCTCGGTTTAAGGTTTTGTCGATGACTAGTCGGCTGTTGGGTTACCTGCTGCGATTTGACCTGATTCGTACCGATTTCAATTCCAGCCGATATGTGCTCGGCTTATACGACTTGTATGGTAAGAATCGAGCTTCTCTCAAACAAAAAATTTGAAGTCATTTGGAAGTGCTGATCAAAAAGATGGATTTCTTTTATAGTGTGCTATTATCCTAGTCGGATGTATGAGGACCAGGGA
This sequence comes from Moricandia arvensis, assembly GCA_905132765.1. NCBI lineage: Eukaryota > Viridiplantae > Streptophyta > Magnoliopsida > Brassicales > Brassicaceae > Moricandia > Moricandia arvensis. The sequence goes on along the minus strand of CAJHQP010005761.1, from coordinate 29,666 downwards.
AGGTCTATTTTGTCGTTCTTTTTAGAGAACGGTCAATGTATTCATTGGGGCAAGTTGACAAATATGATGTAAGAGCAAGTGCTTGTTTATAGTCGTGGTTGGACTATTTTTGCGTTTCAAGACTGAAGATATATGTTCAAATATTAATCGCGACGTCTCCCTTTGTTTCCCGAAAATATACCTTGCGTGAAAGATGGTTGTGAATGTTTGAGAGTGGTTGTCTCGTATTTTGGTCAGAAGTTGGTTTCGACCCTGTAACCGAGAAATGTTTGTAAATATTGACGAAAACGTTTTTTCCGTTTTGAAGTTTAAATAGTTTTCAGTAGACTGGTTTTATCATAAAATTTCTGTTTTGGGATTGTACGATAGATGTTTCGTTCATACTTATTTTTTCTCGACGTGTCTTGTGATTTTTTTTTGCGATAAAAGAGACTTGCGAGGCTTTCTGAAAATCCTTATTGCGTTTTCTTATTACTGAAAGAAATTTTAAAATGTCGAGTACAAAAGTGAATATTGAAAATTTTGTAGTACATGTGTAGATATTCTTGGTTGTATCCAGGTCGATGAATTCTTTCAGGTTTATCTCCTCCGGTTGGGTCAGGGCGTTAGGCTCCGAAACCTGCTGGTTTTTGGTGTCTGAAACCGTTGCTTAAGTAGACGATGTCGACTCGTATTTCTTTGAAGTGTTTTCAGCCAATGGCTGAGTTATCTTCGCGCGTTTTGGTTACCGTCGTGGTGGCCGTGACTCGCCTCAGCTTATGCTCGTCTAAGTAGCAAAGTCGCGATTGCTTCGACATCCTCAGATTGTGGCAATTCCGTTAAGAATTAGGAATTTGATGCCTAGATGATATGGCGACGGGACTGCCTTCATGGCGTTTATCCAAGGCCTTCCCATAATTACGTTGTAGATAGTTGGGTGGTCGAAGCCCGAAAATTTGATGTTTTTCTTGAATTTGCTTTGCCATGACTGGGAGTTTAATCGACCCGAGAGTCATCGATTTTATGCCTGAGAAGCCATTAACGGTTTTGGCGTTGGTATGACTTCTCCCAGCTCATCGTTCATCCTTTTGCGAGTGTCACAGAACATGAAGCTGACCGTGCTTTCCGTGTCCATGAGGATTCTTGCGACTTCAAGATCTCTGATACGATCGATAACGAGTGGTTCGCTGTGGGGCAGGTCGATTCCATAAGCTTACTCTTCTTCGAAGGTAACAGCTCTGTTTGGTAACATTGCGTGGTGGAGACGATCTTGGCCAGCTTGCACTTAAATTAGCTTTCCGCTAATAGGATTTCATCGACGAAACTGTATCGCTGTTGTAGTGTGAACCTCTGATGATCATGTTTACTCTGCGATTATTTTTGCCAATGCCCTTTTCATTGTCTCTCTTCGGCGTTTTTCGCCCGACTGATTTCCCCGAGATGAGTTCTCTTAATGCGGGGTCTTATCAGTCTTTGGGGGAACGATCGGGACTCGCAGATAAGGTCCTTTAAGCTCGTTATATCGAGAGATCTCCCATGAGAAACTTTGTGGCCAACCTTGCCCCAAGAACTTTGCAGTTAACGGGCGTGTGACCTCGGGTCTGGTGGAAGTCGCAGAAGGTATTCTCGTTGTAGTTTGAATTTTGAGTCCATGTGTTTCCCTTGGTCCGCCCATGTTTTGATCCGGAGTTGATGGCATAGTTATGTGCTCCCTAGAGATCTTTCCTCTCATGATGGACATACTTGTCGTTACGAAGGTTTTTCTTTTTCGGCTTCTGATCTGATGCCGAATCTTTCCAGTGGGTCTTCGTCGGCTTTATGATTTTGCGACAAGACCTTGGTCCCTTCTTAGATGATGATGTAGTCCGTGGCTTTGTGGAGCGCATCGTGGATCATGTGTGGTTTGTCGAGGGTTATCTACTTCCTAAATTTTGACATGTACCAGAGCGTTTTGCGGAGTGCGTCTATGGTCACCTTCTTGCTTATTCTGCTAACCCTGGACATGATTATTTTGAATCTGTTCATGAAGTCGCAGAGAGGTTTTTCTTCCTTTTCAGCCAGGATCCAAAGGTCGACGTCGGAAGTTTCTCGATCTATGGACATCAAGTATTTTTTGAGAAAATATGAAGCGAGTTGGCGGAATCTTCCGATGGAGTTTTGCCTAAGTCGGGAGAACCACTTAAGCACTGTTCCTTGGAGGTTCTCGATGAAGAGGCGGCAATGGCCAGTGTGTCCTTTCATTTTCTCTGAATTTTGCCCTTTCCATCGCGATATGGAAGGCTTGTAGGTGTGCCTTGGGATCAGTCGTACCATTGTAGGTGTGCCTTGGATCAGCGTTAAATGTGGTAGCGATCGTTTCTGGGTGTTGATGTCGTCGCTGATGCCTCCATTATCGAGAGTGTGTCGGCTGGTTCTGATCGTTAGTAGACTTATCGGATCAAGCGTTTTTGGCTGAGAGTTAGATTGATCCGTACCTGATACGTCCTAGATTCGGACCAGATCACTCAAACGGTCTAAGGGGTTATGAACTCGCCAAAGGGAGAACTGGTGGAATGAATGGTGACACAAAGGCCCAATGATTCTACCAGACTTCGATCGTTGCCGGATGTGACGCACCGGTCCAACAAAAGAAGGTTCGAAACTTGGAGATAACCTCACAAAGAAACTAAGAAGGTTCTAAACAAAGAACTAAGAGATAAAACTCAAATAAAAGGGGGAAAACTCAATCTCATTATTTCGTGGCTTGTGATTACATATTTATACTACTTTTGGTCAAAGAAGACTAAGAGTTTTTGTGGACAACTAGAAACTTAGAAAACACAAACAAAGACTAAGACTTTGACTAGAAATAAGTATGTTGTTGAATGCCCCTTGATCTGACCACGACTTTGACTCATTTTATTTATATTTCTTGATGCAAAATGGGCAGAAGACCATCACCAAAGGCCTGGTCGAATTTGGAGTAAAAACCAAACCTAAATTGAATTTGTTATGAATTTTTCCGTGGGCTGAAAAAAGGTCCATTTCGCCCAGCAACTAAATCAGCTCCATCTTCAGTATCACTTAGATCATTCAGATCCAAGTTAGTGTCACTTAGCTTATCCATCTCCAAAAGTAATGTCACTTAGCTCACTCAGCTCATGCAACTCATCTACTCTCACTTTAGCTATTTTCAGCTCATGCACACTCTCTTCAGCTGGTTCTAGCTTGTGCACACTCTGTTTCAGCTCGACCTCAGTTTCATCAGCTGGACTTAGCTCATCCAAGGTTGCATAGAGGATAAAAGGAATTGACATGAACTGATGAGAAAACCTCGGTTAGGTCTAGTTGGGTCGACAAGATCGCCACCTTGGGCTGTGTCCATGACCCAAGCAGGTCGGTGATCGAACCGAGGCGTATCATTCCCTTCCTCTTCAAAAGGATTCGACCTCAAATCCATTTTACCTGAAACAAAAGAAATGAATCAGACCAAAAATTTTTTAAATCATGTAATATTCAATGAAAGAAAATTTTGGAAAGAAACTTCCTTGGGGTTTTGATGCCACTTTCCTTGAGTACATGCATCTCCAAATTTTAGGCTGATGAGCACGATCAATGCTATCACTTTTCTGAGGCTGAACCTGTTTATCCTGGACACTCAAAACAAACATTAAAATACCAGGATCATATGTGCAAGACATGTACTTGTTCAAATCACAAATCAAAGCTTCTTTCCTTAGAACAAGTAGCACAAGTTTCAGCCTTTCAAAGCTCACATCAAAATAATAATTAATGACCAGAAGGGTAGGCAAGTGATTACATGGTTCCTAAAGAACAATTCCGAAACATGCACAAATTTCTCAGATTTAGAGCACAAAAGATTTAAACTGAAAATTATTTATCCAAGGCTCAACACATTTATCAAAGAAGGTGTTGTAAATCAGAATACTTTCAAGGCATGAAACACCATATACCCTTTTCAAAACGTGCCTATCAAGATCAGAAACAAAACACAAAAGAGTAAGTTCAGATTGAGAGTCATTGATCAAAAGTTCAAGGCTTTTTTCAAAGAAAGTGTTGTAAACCAAGATATCATCAATGCTCAAAACAACACAATTATCACGAAATGATCTCAGAAAATGCCAAGCTTTATCAGTTTTAGAACACACAAGATCAGGCTGCAAAACCGAATCAAAAAAATCAAGATCACAAAAAATCAGTTTCAGTTTCAAGTTGTTTTTGTTCCAACAACTTGTTAATCAAAATTCCGTCCAAGCATAAGAGGATGCAAACAAATCATCAGTGATCATTGCATGTATAGAAGAACTCAGATCAAAGCCATTTCTTTTGAAAACAAACGAATCAAAAGATTTTCTAGCACAAAAATCAGTTTGTTGCAAATCTAGATCAAATGACTTTTCAAGAGGATGAAAACCTTTGTTATGTTCCAAGAACTGATCAAAGTTCAAAATATTTCTAGAAGTGACGCCATTGACCTTTTGAAAACTTGGTTGATCAAGAAGTTCATCAGGTTTAAAAATATTAAAAGAGTTAATCATGTTTCAAAAACAGATTTTGAAACATAAAATTCTTTCACCTTGTTAAGACCAAAACGAGTCACATCATGAGAACTGATCTTGAAAAACATGTCATGCAGAGAATTAACAAATCAGAATTCATCACATTGCTTTGAAGATTAGGAGACAAAGGGGCAGAAGATGTGTCGGGATCAAAGCATAAATGACTCTCCATAGCGATGTATGTGATGCTTGTTGCTTCTTCATCAAAGATTGGACCAGGTTCGTCTTCCTCATCAAAGATGAGACCTAGACCATCGTCCAAGGGTCTCCTAGTGTCAAGAAGTGGTCATTGATGTGGGTAGTCCAATGGCTCTTTCTCAAAAACCTGTGAAACTAGAACAAGACTACTCGGATGCTATGGTTCAAAATAGGTTAGTCTATTAGTTTCTTCATCATCAAACATAAAATCAGATTTTGGAGAAGGAATATCACATTTATCCTCACAAATGATCAAACTTTCCATTAGATCTTCATCATATTCATCATAAATGGGTAAAGAATCTGAAAAATCTTTTAGATCTTTAAGGTGGATTTCAGATTTACCTTTGTGTTTTTCACTGATGAATATTGATGGCTCAGCTACAGGTGCACGTGTGGATGTGCTCTTTTGTGGCTCCAGCTGACGTCCTTGAGTGCATTTCACCAATCCCTCTACAAGGCTGTCACAAAACTCTTGGACTTCAGACTGACTGAAAATCCTTCTTTGAACAGCTTCATCTCTGGATGTTTTAGATGTTCCTTCCACCTCTGGTTCGGGCTTCTCATGTGGTCTTCTTAGAGTTGGCATTTCCTGGACAGTAACAAACTCATCAAAAATATTCAAAGAATTTTGAGATGAAGATTTAAAGTAAGCATGTCGTTGGAAATTCTCTTTGCTACTCTCTTGAGAAAACCGAACATCTTTATCCTAAAAATTCTCAACACAAAAGGTTAGCAAATAAAATCCTCACTCTCTCAGGTGTTTAATCTCCCTCCACTCAAGTGTTTCACTAAAAATTTGGATGGTCACTCAAGAGTTTCTTCTCAAAGTTCTAAGAAAGACAATCCAAGTTTCTCGTGGGTTTTCCAAGCAAACAAACAATGAAATGAGATAGGAAGATAAGACAATTTGGATTTGGGAATCTGCTTTAACCTCCTCAAAGGCCGGATTTCTCCTCGGCCAGCAGGCTTTATCTTCCACCACCAAACCACAAATCAAACTTTTCGAAATCTTTGAAACTTTTATTTTATTTTTATTTTTTCGATCTTTTTTTTTTATATAGTGGATGGTAATGAGGGGGCTCAGATTCAAGATAGAAAGAAGAAGAAGTGTTTGAAGAAATTTAAATGGAAGATGAGAAGATGAAAGATAGTACCGGTTGAGTGGCTCTCATACCACTTGATACGTCCTAGATTCGGACAGGATCACTCAAATGGTCAAAGGGGATATGAACTCGCCAAAGGGAGAACTTGGTGGAATGAATGGGTGACACAAAGGGTTGCGGAAGGCCCAATGATACTACTAGACTTCGATCGTTGCCGGATGTGACGCACCGGTCCAACAAAAAGAAGGTTCGAAACTTGGAGATAACCTCACCAAGAAACTAAGAAGTGTTTCTAAACAAAGAACTAAGAGATAAACTCAAATAAAAGGGATAAACTCAATCTCATTATTTCGTGGCTTGTGATTACATATTTATACTACATGTGGTCAAAGAAAGACTAAGAGTTTTTGTGGAAAATTAGAAACTTAGAAAACACAAACAAAGACTAAGACTTTCGACTAGAAATAAGTATGTTGTTGAATGCCCCTTGACCTGACCACGACTTTGATTCCTTTTATTGATATTTCTTGATGCAAATGGGCAGAAGACCATCACCAAAGGCCTGGTCGAATTTGGAGTAAAACAAACCCAAATTGAATTTGTTATGAATTTTTCCGTGGGCTGAAAAAGGTCCATTTCGCCAGCAACTAAACCAGCTCCATTATCAGTATCACTTAGCTCATTCAGCTCCAAGTTAGTGTCACTTAGCTCATCCAGCTCCAAAGTAATGTCACTTAGCTCACTCAGCTCATCTACTCTCACTTTAGCTGGTTTCAGCTCATGCACACTCTCTTCAGTTGGTTCTAGCTTGTGCACACTCTGTTTCAGCTCGTCCTCAGTCTCATCAGCTGGCTTTAGCTCATCAAAGGTTGCATAGATGATAAGGGAATTGACATGAACTGATGAGAAAACCTCGGTTAGGTCTACTTGGTCGACGAGATCACCACCTTGGGCTGTGTCCATGACCCAAGCAGGTCGGTGCTCGAACTGGGGCGTATCAGTACCCCCTCCCCTCCTTATAGCGCCAAACTGTGGGAACCGAAATTCACACTGTCGATTTTCAGAAAATAAGGAAAGTCAAGAAATCCTAACTTTCCAAGAGGTCTCACATTTCTGCTAAGCCAAACGTTAAGCAATCAGACAATAAAACAGACGAAGTAAATAATCGAATAAACGAGAGATCATAGAAGGTCTTATTCCGAATTCATGAATGAGCTTTAAAATTGGTAAAGACTCGGCCGCAAGAGCTGCTGGAGAGTTCCCTAGTTTTAACCACCTAAGTCTTTGTTAACCTTATTGAGCCGCAGCTCGAGAATAGAAAACATAAAATTTCCAAAAACACTATAAGCGCTAAGTTTTCTGCTGTGTATTTTTTGTGGCTTGACTCTCTATGTTGGAGTTCCTTATATACTCATCTTAAAGCGGTTCCCTCTTTCTTCTTCTGCCTCCGAAGTGGTGTTTATTGCTTTGCGGAAATATTCCATTTTTCTTCGATCTTCAAGATTATCCCTTGAAACTTGAAATTTATCTTCCGGACTCAACATTTATCTTCTCCTGCGAACAATAGATAAAACGTCATAGTATCCTTTGGGCTCAATCCCATCTAAAACCGTAAGTGGGCTATTAGTCGTGTTTTGGATCTTTTCGGGCCGTTTTTGGACTTAAACGTTTTTTTACGATCTTTCAGTGAGAAAACCTTTGGTACGACATTGGTTTTGCAAATAGCTCAAATCACTCGTATAGTTGAGGCAACTTTGGTGTTAAGTCAACCGTTGCAGTTTTATACGAATCATTTGAATTTATACGAGAAAACAAGTCGTTACGGTTTTTATCGTAAAGTTCCAACGGTAACTCCAAAAGAGATAGAACCAGGGACAGTGTTATCGAGTTTCAAAAGAGGTATTGATCTCAACCGATACGGATGGTTCTGATCCAACTCGCCTGATGGCAAGCTGGACGTGGTCGATCCAACTCGCCATTAGGCAAGTTAGACGAGCTGATCCAACTCACCTTGATGGTGAGCTGGACGTTGTCAATCCAATCGCCATCAGGCGAGTTGGTCAAGCTGGTCCAACTCGACTGATGGCGAGTTGGGCTTGGTCCGTTGAACTTGCCATCAGGTGGTTTGGACACGGTTTCTTTGGTTGTTTTGTTGCTCGATTTTCCTTTCCGATAACTTTCCGTCCATCCTTTTTTAATTTGCACAAGGTTGCAGTTGTGGTTTACCGCGCTTTTTGTTATGCAAATTTAATTAGAGAATTTTCAACCATTGATTCCGCCGTGACCGATTTTGACCCCAATATGGTAGCTGAAGAATCTGTGGAATCGTGTGAAGAGATGGTCATCGATCGACAGCCAGACCCTACGATCGATTGGACCTATCAAAAACGAAAATATTTTGGTTACCAAGCATAGACATGTGTCTTTTATATGATAATAGGCACTCAAAACCCACCCAACCCAAACCTAGACAGAAAGATAACCAGTCCCTACGGTGATTCAGGAAGCTATGGATAAACATCCTTTAAGAAAGAAGAAGGCCCCTAAGCATCTTAGAAGGAAAGCCAATAAGAAAGAGATGGAAAACTTTGCAAAGAGAGCCTTAGAATCCCTTTAGAAACCCCATTCTAGGAAGCTTACTACACTCACAGATTGTGGATGTTCTTTCAAAGAAACCAAAGAGACTGAGGAGGACATTGAAATAATGTTCAATCATCTAAGGGAGAAGATAAAGCAGAGGGTCAAGTTGAAAAAAGAAGCAACCCTAGGAAGTTTGTGGTTCCCTGCAACATCAAAGGACATGACTACTCTCATGCACTCTGCGACACCGGTTCTTCAGTAAGCATTATGGCCAAGAACCATGGCACAGGTGCTAACCTTAAAGGTGGAGTGTAACATCCTGAATTGTGATATATGAAAAATGCTTAAGAGAATTGATTTAGCTACTAATGTCATCAAAGTGCACTTACCTTTTCGGTCACACATCCGTTTAGAACTCCATGCTTAAGCGTTCTTATGCTGGAGTATTGAAGGATGGGTGACCCATCGGGAAGTGATTCGCGATACCGTGTGGAGTGAGGCCAAAGCACGGGAAAGTTCGGGTGGTGATTGCAGGGTTTAGTAACAATTATTTCGAGCCTTTTGACAATTTACGCACCGACCGTTGGAACGGGATGGGGCCCACGGGCCTGAGAAAGCGGGCGTGGTGGCCCATTAGCTGTGGACGGTCGTGGCGTTACAAGTGGTATCTGAGCTGATTAGCCATCTCGGTTTCTGACCCATGAGGTGTCTTGAGACTTGTCGTGGGGCGCAACGAGGACGTTGCGTTCGTTGAGAGGGGGCGAATTGTAACATCCTGAGTTGTGATATATGAAAAAGGTTTAAGAGAATTGATTTGGCTACTTATTTCACCAAAGTGCACTTACCTTTTCTGTCACAGATCCGTTTAGAACTTCAGGTGTAAGCGTGATTATGCTGGAGTAGTGAAAGGATGGGGACCTATCGGGAAGTGATTCGCGATACTGTGTAAATGAGGCCAAAGCACGGGGAAAGTCGAGTCGTGATTTCAGGGTCAGTAAACAATGATTTCGAGCCTTTGGAAAATTTACACACTGACCCATTGGAACGGAATGGGGCCCACGGGCCGAGAGAGCAGGCGTGGGTGGCCATTAGCTATGGGCGGTCGGGGCGTTACATGGAGACTTATAGTGATTCATTCACTTTTATGGATTGCTATAAGGTAAATTCAGGAGGCACAGTCAAAGACCTCCAAGTGAAATCAGCAATACCATAATTTATATAGACTTTCATGTCTTAGACGTCCAAGTCGAGCAGCATTCATCACTGGTACTTGGAAGAGCTTTCACGGTGGGAGAAGTATGCGACATGAAGACAAACAGGTTGTATCCATCTCTTATCAATCAAAATAATTACTATGAGCATGTCCAAACTAGAACTAAGAATGCTCTCAATTTTTGGTTCATGAACTCTGACTTATGGCTACATTTTTTTACGATTTTGAGCAAGAGAATGAGTCAGATGATGGAGAATCGATCGAAACAAAGCCAATACAATCGATCGACAGTGTCGACCAACAGTCGATAGACACCCACCCTTTGGCATCCATTGACGACGACCCTGACCTAGGACATGATACGACTTACCCAAATAACGAAGAATCTTATCTAAAAGAAGAAGCCATAGAGTAGCGTGCTCTTGCACTAGAGGAAGCTGGAAATTTCAGAGGATTCTATGAAACATTGATCGTGACATCGATCGACGGTGGCTATATTCCATCGATTGACGCTAATCTGGCATAATACAATGTAGATTATGGTTATCTCAGATCATATGAGTTCAGAATTATAAGGGATCCATAAGGATATACACAAGTAATAGATGACATTGTCTAAGGAAGATATAGCAGACATACTCGCAATAACCAACGAATCATAAAAACTTTCAGAAATTGAAATTTATATTTTGAAAAACATTTTATTTGGATATAATATATTTTCTCTACATGTATAGTATTAGTGTGTGTTTTAATATAGTAGATAGATTGTATATGGTTTTAGTTTTAAATTTAAATATATAATGTTCATATATATAACTAATTGGTTGGTTTAATTTGGTTATGGATTGTAATGTCCTATTAGTTTTATAGAGCTAAGGATTTGTTTAAAGTGCACATTTTATATAGTTTATTAAAAACTATTTATTTTGAATAATTTTTATATATAATAATTTTAAGGGTACAAAATATTATTTTTAGATGCTTACAACTTTTTGGAGAAACAACAAAACTAGAGAAGTATAATATGTCGATTATTCTATGCATATCTCTTTGTTATCTTGCAATAGTTATGAAGAATAAGAAGAAAAAAGACATAGTCGACATGGAACATACAAATATAAGTTTTTAATTTTACTTAAATGATAGCGATGAAGTATTATGTTAGTAGGGTAAACAAAATCTTGTTTGCAAGAATCATGTATCTTTACACTCCAAAAACAAAAAAACATCAGTAGGATAACTAAATTTATAAAATATATTAACATATATTAATAGGTTATTCTAACCATATCATTGGCTAAAATAAATTCTAGAGACCTTCCACCGAACTTTAGGTTATTCTAACCATATCATTGGCTAAAATAAATTCTAGAGACCTTCCACCAAACTTAGGTTGTTGTTTCCGCGAATGAACTCTTTATGTTTGGATTCTCCATCCTGATTTAAATGGTTTAGATCTTGAAGTAGGGTAAAACCTTTAAGAGGAGCCATGAAAAGAAGAAGAAGAAAAAACTGATATCCAATGTGTCGTTTATTTCTTTTTGTCACTCAAATGTGTCGTTAGAGTCCACATCGTTAGAGTATATATATTGTTCAGGTTCTAATCATTGTAGTGTATGCGTTTATAAAATTATGATTACAGTAACGAATTTTCTTTTTGTTAAGTAAATAGATATCATTATGAACTAAATATTTGCATGTATCTTTACTCTATATATTAGAAGATTTTGTTTGTTGAGGATACTTGCTGAGGCATTCTGTGGACGTATTGGTTATGGTGATGCTAAAGAATATTTTTTTTCTCTCCAAACTTAATGAAAAGATATTTTTTATAACAAATTTTCAGTTCTTTAAATATTTGGTTGTTATCGAAAAATTAGTTGATAACCACGCGTTAATGGTCGAGTGGTACATGGAGTCTTGTCCTAAGGGTTGTGGATTCGTATTCGTTGTCCTTGGATTACTCTAGCGTGTAGCCAAGTAACAGGGGTATAAACTCCTCTTGCGAAAAATCGGGTCTGACTGCACCGGTGGTTAGACTCCCAGAGTATTAATCGGTTGAATCATGACCTCCCGGTATCCCAGATCAACAAAAAAAATCAGTGAATATTAAAATACTTAAAAAAAATGCCGTGGTTGTTATGATATATAGCAAACAATTTTTTTTACAGATTTAAAAGATAATGTTCCTCGTTTATAAGAATATATTGATTTGAATTTGATTAACCAAATTTTAATTTTCTTTTTCATTTGAAACATTTAGATTGGAAAAAGGAACAAAGGAAAAATTGATTATAAAGACTAAGACAGAGGTCGCCTTCTACATTTTCTGATATAAGAGAATGAGCTTGAATAAGCTCTTGACAGAGGGGAAAATAAAGTGTGATATGTAAATTATATTATGACAATGAAAACCTAAAAGATAGAATATATAAATGGTTCTAGAAACCTTTTAAACTTAAGCTCATTTGATGAAATCAATCCAGACATGAACTATCTATCAATTATAATGATGTTTATCAAGATGTTAGTCTATAATTCTTATGTGATGGGTTGATAAGAATTTAGTCAATTGAATCAACCTAAGGATGATTAGTGTATATGAAGAGAAGTTTGTTGCTCTGGTTTGTAATTTATAACACTGATAAATCGTAGGTATGCAAGAGAAGTTGATGTTTAGTTTAGAATATTCAAGTTAGATGTAAATGTATTACTAGAATAGAACCCGCGTCATGCACGACTAAGTTTAATTTTATAGTTAAACATTTATTTTACTTTATAGACTGTTTAAGTTTGTTGTTTCTACCTTTTAGAAGAATCGTATGTAGTCACAAAGCTCTGAATATCTAATATAAATATTTGTATATGATGTTACAGCGAGAAGTCTACACCAACTCTAACTTTAATGTGTCACTTTGACCTAATAACCTTAACTTTAATTTTCATTCCATTTCATATGGTTTGAGATCTTTTAGAAATTAATTTTATATGATCTATTTTGAATGTGTTTTACGCTTTTTAATTAAATATATTGTGAATATATGATATGTTAAAAATTAGATTTAATATACATGATTCTATTTATAACTGATTAGGTTTTTGAAAAATTATTAACATTAAGGAATGTAAGATATGTGAATTGTTTATTATATATATGTGATTTTATTTTTGAAATAAATTGTGGTTGGTTTCGGATTAATGAATAATTTGATTTAAGTTGGTTGAACATATTTCTGATAAATTACATGTATATATAAATATGTTATATATGTAATCTAAATGATTTAGATGAACATGTGTTTAATAGTCCAAAATTAAATATAACACATGAAAATCAAAAATATAACTCAAATTTAATAGATTAGATGTATTTTAATATATTTTTATTTAAATATAAATAAATATTTAAAATAATTCTTAAAAAAATTTAGATATACTTTCAAAATAATTATTTTAATTTGTAATTATCAGTAAAATATAACTAAAATATTTTTTATGTTTTAAAAATTTTGTTTTGAAATCAAAACTTAGTTAATGTTAATTTAAATTATATTTTAGTGATAATTATAATTTATATTAATTAATTACAAAAACAAATTAAAAAAAAAGATTCTAATAAGATATTATTAAATTTTTTCAAAAATTGTTTAATTTCTTTTGATTAAGATATTAAAAGATATTATAATTAAACTATGTATATTTTGATTAACTTTCTAATAGTTGGTCCAAATAAAAATATCACACATCAAAAAGTGAGAGGACTCTAATTTAATAGGTTAGATATTTTATAGTTTTCTTTTTTATGGTAAATATTTTCAAAAATACTCTTTTATATCTAGAAACTTTTTAAAAATGTTATTAAATTATTTTTTGAAAATATTTTTGTAACAGAAGAAATTGCATTTTTGAATTTTAGAATTATTATTTTTATTTTAAAGATCAACCCACCAAAACATTTTCTCAATGAAATGTTTATTACAAACACTTATATTATTATTTTCGTAAATTTAATATTAGAGTGACAACGTGCGGGTTAAGGTTTAAATTCTTAATAATGCAATTATCACATTAACACTACGAACTATTCTTGCCTAGAAAGGTCAAATTGTAATACTTAGGGATCAAATCCACAAAGAGCAAGAGCACACAATAGATTTATTATAATTCTAATGGTTTAAGTTAGGGAAACTATAAATAGAAGTTTTAATTGTAAGTTTATTAGTAATAGAAAAATAAAAAATACTAAGTGAATGTAAATATGGAAAAACGGTAGATCTAGGGTTTCTAGCAAGTGAATTATAACAGATATGATGCAAGGAATTATTAATATGCGAGAACAATACATGTTATCTAGTCCGACCCCCTCTTATCCCAACTCTCGTATGCCGACAGAGAAGTGTACCATCGATCGACGGCTAAGGCCTAGTATTGATCGACGCCAATCCAGAAAGGAAGTTCGTCCACTATGTTAATTAGACCAACTCTCGCAAATATCTAAACAACCTAGCTCAATGAAATCAGTTATAGCACAAAACTAATCTCGTAGTTGTCCACGCCCTAAGTTCATGTTTCTAGTTAGCTACTCTAGAACATAAGCATTAAACACAATTCCATAGATTGATATTACTTCATCCTAGCAATCCTATTTTGGAGCTTATCCATCAGTACAATTATGAACCCGAAATCTAATAGGTGAATTACTCATGCATGATCAAAGAAATACATGATGAACTGAATAATATAATGCATAAAATAATAAATAGGGTTCCAATACAAATCTATGAAGAAGTTCAGATCTTCTCCCCTAAACTACTAAAATCTTAATGCAAGAAAACTAAAAGCTGTAGAATAAACGTGTCTCCTAAAATGTGGTCTCCTATCTCACTAAACAGTGGCAGAGCCATATAAACTAGGTCAAAACTCGTCTACTGGCATTATCATAATTTGTCTTTACTTGGGCTTAAAGTCGGCCAATACTCTACGAGTGGACCGTCGATCGACAACAAGGATGCTGCGTCGATTGATGGTCATGCTTGAATTCGACTCGTACTTAGCGGAATGTGAACAGCTATTAGATATCTCTTCTAAATTCTCTACCCAGCTCCATAATCTCCATAATGCTCCAGAATGTACCTGGACCTGTAAAGACTCTAAAACACAGTCCAAACACACATAATAAACTCCAAATAGGGTCCAAATGCTGGTCTAAAACTGGTAAATAACTAGGTATATGAATTTCCCCAAACTTAACCTTTTGCTTGTCCTCAATTAAAACAAAGGTAGCCTGTGAAAGAGATTTGAAAAGCGGGGACTCACATAATGTATAAGTATAACTATCACCCCTACTATATTGCTACCACATCAAATAATGTCAATCAAAGAGAAACTCTATATGACCTATCCTAGTATAGCAACCAAATCTATTTTGTCAACAACTCAACAAATACTAATTTGACTCACCCCTCTACTGATCTCATTTTTTGCATAAAAATAACATGCATGCTTTACGTTGGGAGTATCGATCAAAAGACACATGGGCTAAACTCCTGCAAATCTGCATACACACGTATAAAGTTTTTACTGGTCCTTTTCTTCCTTCTTTTCTCTCTTTTGAATCTTTTTAAATCTCAAACTCAGTGGACAATGATGCCGATACAGTCCATCTTGCCATCTTATTTTTTATTGGTTTTTGGGAAAGATTGTAGCCGAATAGTGGAGTCGTCGGTAATGTACATATCCCTCGATGTGATCATTCCTTTCTGAATTAGAATAAATGTCTCATAGGTAATTTACTTACCTCTCTGAATATTTTAGGAAATCAACTCAATCTTTTCTTTCTTTTTTTAGATGCTGATGAGAAAGAGAGAAGGAATCAGAAGCACACAAACTTGTACCTTACAAACTTGCAGAAGGAATCCGATCCGATGTATACCAAGCCCCAAAGCAAGAAAAATAGTCAGTATTAGGTTGGAGATCAGCTTTGGTTCCTTCAAACTTTCTTAGTAAGTGTGATCTAATGGCAGGATGAATCACTTTGGCATCTCTAGTAATCTCTAAAATAAACAAGTGTAAGAGCAGTGCTATAGTGTGGTTATTCAATAAATAAGTTCTGATCATAATCCCCTTCTTGACTCAATAATAACTTTTTGAAAAAAAAAACTAAGTAAATATAACAAATAAAAGCTCAAAATAAATAAAAAATTAGCAAACTCCCCCAAACTTAAATAACATTTTCCCCAGTGTTATCCCGTCTGGTTTGGTAAAGGGAAATACTAAATCATAAGTAAAATTAGAGAGAAGTCAAAGTTACCAAACTCCATAAGGGGTGTCGACCGAGTGATCATTGTCGACCGATGGTAAACCATTCAAGCCATCGACGAATGGTGAAGTGTTCATGTCGATTGATGGTGGTTTCGAACTTTTCTACTTCTTCCTTGAAAACTAAAATAATTAAATAAAAACTGTAATTAATAACTAAATAGTGAAAAACCAAATTAATACTTACTACGCAGTTCATTATCTCCCACTCAGCATTTGGTTATAGTCTTAAGCTCGACGTTTGGACTTCTGGACTAGTAAGGCGGTTCATCGAACCAATGTGGAAAACATGTATCCACATACTCTTTGTCCGTTTGAAACCATACACTAATGAAGCTCCTCACAACTTCTTCACTTATGGTTCTCTGGTTGTCCAACCTTATTTGAGCAGTCTACATTGTACTCATCCATTCCTGGAGTGTTTGAATGCATCATGTCAGCATGTTAAGTCTGTCATCTGTGGGCTCTGAAATATCATCCAATTTCTGGTAGATAATATTCATCATCAAGTCTTGAGAAATGTAAACGTCATCAAGCTTGTCTTCTAATAAATTTTATGTTACCATCCCCTGCCTAAATGATGTGTGATGACTATCGATCGATGGCCAAGTGTTGCCGTCGGTCGATTCTGAACTAATTGTTCCAATCGAGTGTTGTTGTTGAATGATCTGATGAATGTAGTCCATCTTCTGCTTGAGCTCTTCCATGCACGTGGTTAACCAGCAAATATTGTCGTTTAAAGGGTGGTACAGGTCATCAATCCTCTTGTGATAGTCATTCGTAATCTTCTCCTATGCTTTGTAAATTCCATGTACCATGTTGTCAACTTCTTATGTGTTGTAAGTTGATGTGTCTGGTCTGGTTCTGTGAATATCTTCTGCATACTCTGGCAAACATAGATGAGTATATTCATGCATGTTGGCTCTCTCAAGAATCTCCTTGATGTCCTCCTTTGACACATTGATGATTCTGCCATCCATGGCTCGTGCATTGCCATTCTCATCTCTGTAAACTCTATACTCATCTTTGTTCTCCCAACGAAATCTTCTCTGGTTGTTGTTGTCAAAAACTGTAGATCCATATTTGGTGAGAATGTCGATCGATGGCGGACTTTGTCTTGTCGATGATGCTGGATCTATGGTTTCGTTCAACCATCTGAAGCCTCTAGATTTCCATAACTCAAAAATATATTTTGCTCAGCTACTTCTTATATGTAATTTTCGTGTAATATAGGTTGGTTTGCTTTGGTGCCAACTCACGGTATTGTTGGCCACTGTAGACAATGTCTTCTGGAATGTCTTCTTCGTTCTGATCTGTGGCGTGAGCGTTGGTCGATGGTTGAGATTTGAAATCAACCAATTTTTTGATTTTTTGAGGCCGTTAGTCGACAATTGAGGCTGAATTTCGATCAATGCTATATCCGCAGACTCTTTGTTTAGCTCGAAATCACATAAACATGTGGCAATAAGACTTGCTTCTTCCATGTTAAGACCACGGTACTCAATAATTTCTTCTGCCTTGTAGTCCTCATCATACTCTTGGTTAGCCGGATCGTATCCTAAATCTGGATGGTGAGTGTCGGTCGGGGGAAATCGGCTAATTCATACATTAACAGAGGACCGCGGTCCCAATGAGTACATAAACACGGATCCTGTGCTAAAATATACATCAACACATAATATATTCAAATTTCAACACGAACATAGATATTTAGGTCTATCCATACATTGACCATGTTTCTGTTAGTCAAATGTTAAAAGATGCTTATGTGGATTTAACGGGTGCTTACCTGGATTTTATTTTTTTAAATAATTAATTTTAAAAAGAATTAGCTGGTGGTTGGGGGTAATCGAACCTTGGTTCAGAGAAAATAAACATCACATGCCCAACCACTGTGCCAAAAAAGATCTTTGGTTAGGTTTCTATTGTAACCTTAATTTATATCTAATATCTTTTATTCATATATTCTAATTATCTAGAATTAATCTACAAAAAAATACAAATTTGAAGTAATCATGTTTAATTAACTTAATTATTTTTGTTATGTTTTTTTTTTAAATTGAAAATTTCAAAATACAAATTTTTAAAAATCAGCCTCCTCAAAATTTAAGAATTAATATGAAATTTTTTTTAAAAAAAAATTGAAAAAATTATTATTAAATGTTTGAATTTGAAACATCCAATTTTTTCATATTTTCAATGTTTAAATATATGTTTTAAAAATTGAATAGTTTTAAAGTAGATGTTTTTAATTCAAACTTTTAATAATAAATTTTTGATTTTTTCAAATTTTAAAATCTTTTTTATATATATTTTTAATTTAGAAAATGGTATTTCATTTTTTAAAAATTTGTATTCTGAAATTTTCGATTTTTTTAAAAAAACATAGTAACAACAAATTAAGTTAATTATACATAATTATTTCGAATTTATATATTTTTTAGATTAGTTCTAGATAATTAGAAATGTATGAATAAAGTATATTAGATATATATAAAGGACAATAGATATCCCAACCAAAGATATTGTTTATCCTAGTGGTTGAGAGTACTGTTGTATTTTTGTCTGAGCTCATGTTCGATTCTCCCCCTGAACAGCTTGAAAATTATTTTTATATTTTTAATTAATTATTTAAAAAAATAAAAGCCACGTAAGCACCTGCTAAATCCACATAAACATCTGTTAACATTTGACTAACGGAAACACGGTCAATGTATGAATAAACCTAAATATCTATGTTCGTGTATGAAATTTGAATATATTGTGTGTTGATGTATGTTTTAGCACATGATCCATGTTTATGTACTGATCGGGACCGCGGTCCTCTGTTGATGTATGAATTAGCCGATTTCCCGTGTCGGTCGATACTGAAGGGTGGGTGTCGACCGATTGTTGAATTTTATCATAGTCGACCGATTTTCTGGGATGAGTGTCGATCGATGATCCTTCATCTGAATCCTAATTGTGCTCACAGTCACATAAACACGTAGCTACAAGTCCTGAATCATTACCCAGTTCGATGAGAGAAACCTTGTTCTTGACTTAACAGGTTCATAAAAATTATTTGAATCTATTAAGGATAGATATAGTCTATTTGTCTTTCATGTGCGCAGATAGTTCCCATTGTGGCCATGAATGCTCTTCCAAGGAGAAAGGAAGAGTTCCAGTCAATCTTGATATCCATCACATGGAAGTCTACTAGGACTAAGGCGTTGCAAATCTGCACTGGGACGTCTTTATCTATCCCTCCCTGAATTCACCTGGGAGCAGTCCACAAAAGTGAACAAATCACTGGAAGGATCACTTTCAGGCTCAGTTTCTCTGTTGTAGCTCTAGGCATGATGCTGACTGCTGATCTAGTATCGCAGAGGGCATTGGCGATACTCATGGTCTTTGACAAAACATGGAATCACAAACTTCCCAGGATCACTTTTCTTCTTGAAAGTGATCCTCTGCTTCAACTTTCTCTGAGCCATTGAACATGTGCTCTATGTACTCATCTGTCTCCTTGGATTCCTGAAAAATATCCACAATCTATGAGTATAGTATGCTTCATCAAATTTAGTATCTAAAGGGATTTTAAAAACTCTTTTAGCTGTCCATCTCTTTGTCAGTTGCTTATCTGCACAGATGTTTAGGAATTTGCTGCTTCCTTATGGAATGTCTTTCTGCTGTCATTGGCTCAGGTGTAATCGAATTTCTGTTCTGGAGTCTCCCTATTCGATTTATGACAAACAAGCTTGCATTCAGACTTGGTAGACGAACTGGTTATGCTGTTGAAGACCGTCGATCGATGTTGACGTCTATCGATTTTTCAAAGACTCACACGAAGCTACAGAGTCTGAGGGTTCTTTGCATTGATGCTCAGCAGAGGGTGTTGATTGACACCATTGAGAACTGCCGAAAGACACGCACTTTCTACTCGAAAATCTCTCCCTTTCGATTTTTTCTCTCTTCACCTCTTGCCAAAAATCATCACCTGCCAATGCACTAACGTGGTGTTTCTGAAAAGCATCCTCCCTTCTCCTTTATCAGGATCAAATGTCTCTAAATGGCCTCGCTTTTCTAGACCACTTGATTCTCCAACTTCTTGACATGAGTGTTGGGAGTCTCAAACTTTGTGTTGAGGTTGATGTATAGAGCATCTATCTTCCATTGAAGTTCACAGTCATCTGCTGCTGCCTGCACTAATATCTGTCAACCATAGCTTCTAACTTGGCTTCTTCTTAGTCTCTAGATGTGGGTTTTGATATAAAGATCCAAAGGTCGTGTTGTTGTATCTGGGCCCTCTATTTCTGTGAACTCTGGGTTGTAGTTGCCTCATGTTACCACCTTTCTTCTTGAGAGTGATCCTCTGCTTCAACTTTTCTCTGAGGCCATTGAACATGTGTTCTATGTAGTCATCTGTCTCCTTGGATTCCTTGAAAAATATCCACAATCTATGAGTATAGTACGCTTCATCAAATTTAGTATCCAAAGGAATTAAAAAAACTCTTTTTAGCCGTCCATCTCTTTGTCAATTGCTTCTCTGCGCAGATGTTTAGGAATTTGTTGCTTCCTTATGGAATGTCTTTCTGTTTGTCATTGGCTCAGGTATATCGAATTTCTGTTCTGGAGTCTCCCTATTCGGATTTATGACAAACAAGCATGCATTCAGACTTGGTAGACGAACTGGTTCTGCTGTTAAAGACCGTCGATCGATGTTGACGTCTCGACGTCTATCGATTTTCAAAGGAATCACCACGAAGCTACAGAATCTGAGGGTTCTTGCATCGAGGCTCAGCAGAGGGTGTTGATTGACACCAGTGAGAACGACCGAAAGACATAGCACTTTCTACACGAAAATCTCTCTCTTCGAGTTGTTCTCTCTTCACCTCTTGCCCAAAAATCATCACCTGTCAATGCAATAACGTGGTGTTTCTGACAAGCTTCCTCCTTCTCCTTAATCAGTATCACATGTCTGTAAATGGCCTCGCTTGTCTAGACCACTTGATTCTCCAACTTCTTTGACATGAGTGCTGAGAGTCTCATACTTTGTGTTTGAGGTTGATGTACAGAGCATCTATCTTCCCATTGAAATTCACAGTCATCTGCTGCTGCTGCTCTAATACTCTGTCAACCATGCTCTATCTTTCCCATTGAAATTCACAGTCATCTGCTGTTGCTTCTGCTGCTCTAATACTCTGTCAACCATAGTTCTAACTTGCTCTTTTGAGTCTCCAGATGTGGCGTTTTAATAAGAAGATCCAAAAGGTCGTGTTGTTGTAGCTGGGCCTCTATTGCTGTGAACTCTGGTTGTAGTTGCTCATGTTACCACCTTAGAAGTTTCTGTTGTAGTTCTGATTTCCCTGTCTATGAAACCTTTTCCACCAATAACATTAATATCTTCTTCTTCTCTTCTTCTTCTTCTTCTTCTTCTTCTTCTCTTCCACTTCTTGTTCTTGAGAAACTTCGGAACATTGTCTAGCTTTGCTTTGACTTCATCCATCTCCTTCTTGCTCAAAAGCTGGACCTGATTTCCTCCTATTATAATCAGTGTTCTGGTTGTTATCGCTAGACGCCAAGTTCTGAATAAGCCCTCTTCTTCTTCTAGACTCCTAATACTGAAATTCCTTCATTAGCTGTGTTCAAGCCATCCGGTACTGCATATCAATACCCTGAAGAAAGTGCTAAGTAGCTGCACCTCGTTGAAACCGTGGTGTGGGCAGTCTCTCTGGTAGGATTTAATCTGAACAAAGATCTTTTGAATGATTGTCCAGGTTCTTGTGTGAATGTTGCGATTCTTACTTCTCAAGTACTCTGCGCGCGCATCATTAAAGAAATTGCGCAGGAACGCATTCTTGATGTCTATTCAGGAAGTCCAAAGTTCTGGTGGTAGATTCCTAGCCAATGTGAAACCTCTTCAGCAAGTGAGTACTTAAGAGCTTACAAAATAGATAGTCCACATGGACTCCATTGGCTTTAACATCAAATTCAAGATCCTCAAAGCGCTCCAGATGATCCATCAGAATGCTCATGTCGTGATCCATGGTATGGAATCTGCGCAGCAAGAGCGAAGAAGGACGGTTTAATCTCAAAGTCGTTCCTCTGGAAAGCTGGAGAACGATAGCGGATCAATTAGCATAGAAATGGTCCTGAACGATTGTAAGTCTGCCAGTTCCGTTAGCAGCTTTGGAATTAGCTTCAGGTTCGAGTTACTGCAGCGTTTTGTTCTACTTTGGTTCAGGGATTGCAAACCCCCTAATCATCAATTCTCTGACCTGTTGCACTTGCGCAGATGACCTTGAGTTTATACAGGTCTCCTCTCTCATCTCGGACCAAAACTAAAGTCGAAACCATCTGAACTCATGAACTACCATCGATCGATACTGTGTTTGGTGTTGTCGATCGATGTGGTGAAGAATCATCGATCATCGGTTGAGTGTTGATGTCGATCAATGCTTGTCGTATCTTTTTACGGATCGGGCGTTCAATTGCAACTTGATTTGAGAAGAATAATTTTTTGGTTCTGTTGCTTCTTGTACTGCTGGGCATGCACTTGAAAGATAAGAAAAAAATTATCACTAGATTGCTTGTATGAAATAGCCTAGACTAAACCTAGAAAAATAAATCTAATCGCGATCATTGCTCCCGACAACAACACCGAATTTTGACAGGCGTGCGGGTTAATGTTTATAATAATGCAATCTATCAAATTAACCCAACGACTACTATTGCCAAGAAATATCAAATTGCAGTACTTAGGGACCGAATCCACAGAGAGCGAGGGCACACAATAGATTTATTATAATTCTAATGGTTAAGCTATGCAAACTATAAATAGAGGTTTAGTTGTAAGTCTATCATAGGAAAATATCTAAAATACTAACTGAATGCAAATATGGAAAAGCGGTAGATCTAGGGTTCTCGCAAGTGAATTATAATGGATAAGATGCAAGAAATTATTAATATGCGAGAACAGTAAAATGTTAACTAGTCCGCCCCCCCTCTTATCCCCATCTCTCGTATTTGGACAAAGAAGTGTACCGTCGATCAATAGCTAAGGCTTAGTGTTGATCAACGCTAATCTAACAAAAAGTTCGTTCATTATGTTAAGTAGACCAGCTCTCGCATATATCTAACAACCTAGCTTAATGGATAGCAATTCTGGCACAGAACCTACTCTCGTAGTTGTCCATGTCCTAAATTCTTGTTTCTAGTTAGCTACTCTAGAACGTAAGCATTAAATACAATTCCAAAGATTGATATTACTTCATCTTGGCAATCATATTTTGGGGCTAATTCATCCACTACCATTATGAACCCTAAATCTAACAGGTGAATTACTCACACATAATCAAAGTAACACATGATGAACTGAATAATATAATGCATAAATAATAAATCGGGTTCCAATACAATCTCTGAAGGAGTTCAGATCTTCTCCCCTAAACTACAGAAAATCTTAGTGCAAGAAAACTAATAGTTGTAGAATAAAATATGTCTCCTAAAACATGGTCTCCGCTCTGCCTAAACAATGGCATACCATACAAACTAGGTCAAAAATCGTCCATGGGCATTCTTGAAATTTTGTCTTGACTTGGGCTTGAATTAGGCAATAATCGATCGACAACAAGGATGCTCCATTGATCGATGGTCATGCTTGACTTCGACTCTTACTTAGCTTAATGTGAACAGCTACTGGATATATCTTCTAAATGATTTATCAGGCTCCATAATCTCCATAATGCTCCAAACATACTTGAACATGTAAATACCTCTAAACACAGTCCATGCACACATAATAGACTCCAAAATATGGTCCAAATGATGATCTAAAAATGCTAAATACAAGGTATATCATAGAGTTTGATACTTAATTGTCTAAGTTTAGTATGGTTTTTACCATAGGTTTTCATCTAGTGATTAAATATAGTTAGAGTTAAAATGAAATATAGACTAACATATGAAATGAAAGTATGAACATATGTAGTATAAGATATAAAATTATACTACTTGTTACATATGTTTTATATTAATGATTAGTATAAGATATGGAATGTCTTAGTTTAAGGTAAAATTAATTTCTCGCTTTTTGTTGAAATTTAAAACATAATACCTATAACTTTACGTTTTAGGATGATAGGAAGAGGACAAATTACATTAAATGTGAATATAAGGGTTTGATTCATCTATGGCCGAGATTATGTAATTCAACAATGATGCCATAACATTTCCAATATGCCGATTTTATAGGTGTGAAAATTGTATTAAAGATTATATTGGGTGATATATTAATGGTGTTAAAATGTCATTAATTAAATAAATGAAATATGAGTTTCTAGGAATAGTCCATTTTTAAAAATAAAATCACACATTAACGAAAAGTTATGACTTCTATTTTAATATAATAGATAACGAAGGAGAAAAAAAAGCATGAGAATTTTGGTGCATTTGCCATAAAAACTAAATGAAGAAACTCAGCATATGAAAGTGATAGCTATAATATGCATTATTTTCTTTTGTGCTTTTTAATCTACACGTATGGATTTTTCTATTTTCTTCTTCGTTTTCCTCCATCAGTTCAATTATAACTATCTCCACTAACTTCATGTTGTCTCATTCAGAACTCTATCAAATTTACTCGCTGCGTTGCTTCGGCCTTAGTATCACCATCTACAATATCGACAACATCATCACCTGTTTGCCGTCTCTTCTCCTCGACCAACCGTTATCTAACCACTCTCCACCACCGTCGTCACCTGTCATCTCCTCTCTTCCCAGTTGTCCATCTCCTTTCTCCTCCACTAGTGCCCACAACATATAAATTCGTTTTATCATTGTATATATACTTATTATTCTTTGTCGTTAGTCCAATTACCAATAAGATTTTTGGGTTGTGTAGGTTCTAGGTCCGTGAAGGGAAACAAATGTAATTGTAACTGCTAGCTATACTATATTAGTACGTGAAATAGAATAAAACCAGTGAATGATACAACATAACTGTCTATTCTAATCGAAATAGTTTGTGATCTCTTTTGGCCCTCCTGCTTCTTCTCCTCACGACTACATCAGCTCTATCGTCTCTTTCTCCATAACTGTCCACCACTCATCGACCACCCAAAATCAGATGTTTGGGTTTGGCACTGGAGAAGAACAATGCTCTCTATCAATATTTTATTATATAATGTTGTAAAAAGTAAAATAAAGTGTAAATTCATGTAATAGTAAAGTTGTATGTCACTCAAATGATTCGTCTGTTTAAAAAAAATTTAACATAAAAATTTATATCTAATGCAAACACAACTTCTTTTCATGAAACTATATTTTGGTGAAGAATGTACTAGTTGTCGCTGATGTCTCCTTTCCACCACCTTCTCCACCATTTTTTTTCACCATTATTTTTCCTTCCACCATTGTCGCCAATGTCTCTTTCCCTCACCATCTCCACCGTTTTCTCTTTTATCACCACCACCACCACTCGTTATCTCTTCTTCCCACGACTTTTCTCGCTTTCATCATATGTGTTGGTTTCTTCTTCTCATCAACTCCAACAACTCAATTATAATGACATACGATATATCGATACGCCTTTTCCAAGCAGCAATTTACCACATCTAGAGAGAACAAAACAATAGAAGGCATGGGGAATAACCAACAACATCAGCGGTCCTCACAAGATTCAATCAACAAAAATGTCAGAAACATAGTCCATTCTGTGAGAAAATCGGGAAGCTTGAAGCTCGAGGATAGTATCAGCAATGACTATACGACCAAGAGCTCTCTCCAATAGGCTCATGACAAACAAGACTCATGTAATTCATCTTTAGACCTATCAAACTCTCTCTATAATGCTTAAACATATACATCATATTATTTGTACAAATGGTTGGGTTAGAATAAATTTTACATTCAATCAAAAAGATATTATTAATAGCATTTTCATATGAAGAGGTTTTTTGAGAGAAACTTAATATGAATTAGTCAGATGAAAATGTATGTACATATGTACATGCATCAGTTAACACAAAATCTGTTTGTATGCATACATCACAATTAATTGAATATTGTTTGCATGTGTTTATAAACCAGTTATTTATGTAGTATAAACTGTTTTCTCATAGTAAAATTTATTAAAACAGCTAGGCAAAAGAATGTATAGACCGAAATATAAGAATATAAACTAGACTCCATTCAAATACATTCAAACCATATTATCATTAAATAGAATGGAGTTAACCGAAATCTATACAAGACTCATTTAATGTACTCCATCTCGTTAAAATAATCCATATTTACGACATTGTTTCTAAACATTAATGTAGTTTTAACATATACATATTTAACATATGTCTATGAATGTAATAATGCGTAATAAAATCTGTAATCTTCAATAAAATAATTTTTTATATTACATTTTGAGTGACTAAAAATTGTAAGAAATAGCTATCATAAAAAATAATGCATTTATAATCACTATTAATGTATTTTCATATTATGTTGTGAAAACGCTGAGCGAACTGTAATTCGATCTAAAAGTTTGAGCTAATTTAATTTATTGTATGAGTCTTAAATGATTTTAAATCTGTAGAGTTAGTGATTTTATAAACCACTGCTAGAATATTACCTAAAGACTATGAGATGTTTCGCAGTTTTATTTTTTATCTAACTAAGAAACTCCACTCAAACACTCTAAAATCACCTGAAAACTTTAAAACTTCACAGATTAAAAATATTTTCAATAACAGTAATTCAGAATAATTTATAAAATTATCAAGTTCATAATAACATTAAATTTTAAAAGAGATTTTAAAATTCATATTGGAAAAACAGCTAAATATCACTTGATACAAACTCACTTCAAATTTCAGTTGAATATACCTTCTAAAACATACATAATTTTGAACGCTGAGCTATAATACTAGTCTTAGTATAAACTAGATTTGACCCGCGCTTACAAAGCAGCGGGTTTTGTATTTTGATTTGATTTTGATATTTGCTATTTTTATTTAATAATATTTGTACCAACAGATTTTTAGTATTTTTAGGTTCCTACAATACACTTACCTGCGACCTTGAATGATCCTACTCGACACCGTCGTATATTCATGTAAAACTATTTTGAACCCCAACATGCAGAAAAGCACCGAATTGTAGTCGATGGTACTTAGATGACCATGACTAACACCCACATGAGTGTTATAGTAAATGTAATATATAACATATATAATGTGTGTAGTTTTATATGTGTCTTATATGTTTGAAATTGTTCACTATTTTATTATTTTTTGATCTATATAGAAAATAATTTATGTAATATGCAATTATTTATCATATAATACATATTTTCTATTTAGATTTTTGTCATGAAATAAGAAAAAATGTATAACTAACAAATTAATCATGAGGTGTCTAACACAGAAATATATGCATTTAAAATATAAGAACTAATTTAGTGAATATCTCAATATTTTAGCAATTTATTACGTTGTTCATATATGAAAACCTCTAGATTTTAGTGTTCAATGATTGATGGATTTTCTTTATATTGTGTTTGTAATTGGAAATGAAAAAATATTGTTACAACGTGAAGGGCTAGATATTTGATCTATCTTGTTTAATATATGCTGTTTTTGAATTTATTCGGTAGAATAAAAAAATTAGTTTAAGTCAGCCCGTAAATAAATTTCTTTCAATTATTCAATGGCACATAATGTAAATAAGAGATAAGGCGTGAAGTTTTTATGGGTACTACAGTTTTTAATAAGATAGAATTTATTGTAAATGTAAAGGCTAAGTTCGTAAATAAAAAAATTATTTTTAAGTACTGCTATCCATGTATCCAAACAATCCTCATTATCCATGGTTTCCAAACAAAATCCTAAAGTACTTCTACTTTAATAAGATAATATCTCAATTTTAGCATTTTATTACGTTTTTTCATATTTGAAACTCTAGATTTTTGTTCAATTTGATTGATGGATTTTTCTTTTATTTGTGGGTGTGTAATTTGGAAATAATAAATTTGTTAACGTTAGGGCTAGATTTTTGGATCTATCTTGTTATATTATGCTTGTTTTTGATTTATCGGTTAGATAAAAAATTATTTAAGTCAGTCCGTAAATAAATTTGTTTTTCAATTATTTCAATGGCACATAATGGTAAATAAGAAGAAAAAATAAGGGTGAAGTTTTTGGGTACTTACAGTTTTAATAAGATAGATTTATTGTAAATGTAAAGGCTAAGTTTGTAAATTAAAAGAAATTATTTTTAATACTGCTATCCATGTATCCAAACAATTCCTCATTATCCATGTTTCCAAACAAAATCGTTAAAGTACTTCTACTTTAATAAGATATATTATACCCCCTGTCATGACAACCAATTGAAGCTATATATAGACTCATTCAAACTTAAGAAACATTGATAAATTTTGTTTGTCCGTGTAACTTTTTTTTTTTGTTTACGGTTTATAGCAAGGAAAAAGAAAAAAAAAAGTTGTAGCTCCTAAAAGAGATTAATTTTCACAATAATTATCTACACTGTGTGTATGCTGGGAACCGAATTTACGTAGGCCAAAGTTACATAAGATACATAATCAGAATTAGTTTCAACTAATCCATGTGGATCAGATTTAATTTACATATGATACATGATCAGAATCTTTTGGTACTATTTCTCAAAAATCCCAATGAGCGAGAAGCGACACGGAAGAGCATACAAACTCGGAGTGCCCAATTTGGATCTGGTTATGATTCTGTTTGCTTTTTTTTTTTTTTTTAGATTTTAGTTTATAAAAGTTAGTTACCAATTAATAAAAGATTTATTTTTAGTTTGTTGGTTTATATTCTTTTAGTTATTGTTTTATATATAAAATTATAGTTACTTTTCTTTTATATAATATTTTGTGAATTTTAATATATATGATTAGAAACTTGAATTTATCAGACACAAGTATTCTAGGTGTTAAACAATATATTTTTATTCTATTTTTTTAATTACTAGGTATTCTTGCCCATACCGAACATAATCATCAAACAAACATTTTTACTAAAAGTATTATTAATTCAAAACCAATATAATAGGTTACAGTTATGCTTTCAAAAATTAAATCAAATTGAAAAAATTTCATCAAAATAGATATGTTTGCTATTGCGTTAAATTTGTAGAAACAATCACATATTATAATTAGTTTAGGAAATCTCTTTATATATTAAATTCATTGTATTTTTAGTGCTTTGATTAGTATTTAATTATGAATTATTCCATTTATTAATTTTAAATTTCTTGATAGAAAATAAATTTTTGGATAACAACATAGTAATAAAAATTATCTTATTTAGGTCTAAGATACATTATTTTGTCTAGCTATTTTATTATATTACTTTTATAATCTATTATCAAATAAAATAACTAAATAAATACTTTTAATATGTCTTAAATAATTAAATAATAAATATATATCATATTATTTAATATTTTTTATAATAACAAAAAATGGGAAATATCTTATTTATTTTAAAATACCTTTTTCTCTTTATGGAGAATTTTTATTATATTCCTTATACTCAATTATTAATCTAATAAATAAATTTTAAAAATTAATAATATAAAAATTATATAATTATATTTGATTAAGAATAACATACACATTTTCAATATTCTAGTTTCAAATCAAAACTATTTATTTTATTTAACTTACTATGTATTTCTCTTGCACAATACAAGTAT
>CAJHQP010005760.1:0-43308 GCA_905132765.1 Moricandia arvensis | reverse complement strand
CACCATATGAGGCGCTTTATCAGAAGGCTGACACTTAACCAAAACGAGGATAGACAATGAAAGGGAGCTGGATGAGTGTTTTGGCAGCTAGGTGAGGTGCGGTGTAGCTCACAATAGTCACAAAAGTATGAGTCAGCTCAAGTATCTGGGGAACTAGCTTACTCAGCTGGGACACTAGGGATCAGTTCACCTCAGCTAGGTGGAGTGGTTAGGTAGCTGGATCAGCTAGTACAAGCTCAGTGCAGCTCAGTGTAGCTCACACCAACTTGGGTCAGCTCCAGTAGCTGGACTACTAGCTCACTCAAGCTGGGCCAGCTAGTGATCAGCTCATCTCAGATCGGTGGAGTGTTGGGACTTGACCATGGGGGCTCGGGTCATGGGAGGTTATGGTCCCGGCCACGTTGGCCTACTGGGATCCGATGGATATGTGGGCTTGGATGATGAGGTAGCGCTTGGGAGCAATAATAATGGCCATATAATCGACCAGCCCAACAAGAAGAAGGGCCAGTTGTAGCGAAAGGGTGGGAATGGTACCAGTTGCACCCTTTCGGCCAACAAGTCATACCTTTTCGCCCATGAAGTTGTTGGCCAATTTTTGTTTATAAATATAGACCATTGGGTCGAAAATTGACACAATTTCCTAAAGGGAAAACTCTGCCCAATTCGTGAGAACGTAAAAGAAAGAAAGAGAGAGGAAAGCTATCAAGGCAAGGCCGTGGGAAGTGTGGGTTACCTGCAATCGGAAGTTGGTCCATGTGAAGGGTGACCGATCCATGATGGGAACCAGAGGCAAGGAGAAAGATTTAGAGAAGGGTATAAACACACCAGTGCGTACACCCAAGGTGAGTGGTAAGGTCCGATCCAACCCTCCATAGCCACAGATGAACCCCGTGTGTGCTTTGGTCGGTTTGGTGATACTGAATCCATCTATCCCTTTTCCCTTACTGATGTATCTTTGTTTCTCTCTATCATGGTCGTGTCTGATGAGTCAGACTCAATGGTATTGGTTCCATACTTTGTCGGACCCGGGCATAGTCCTTGGCCTTGTCCGGACTGATCATGTTTGGGTCCAAGATGGTCCACATGGATTCATTGGATCTGATCATGGGAATCTCTTAGTGGGGATTTATCATGAATTATCATGAATTTTAATTAGTTTTTGGAGCATGTTTGAAGGGGTCGATTTTGGATCAGTAACATGGGTGGTCCATTGGATGGATGGGACCGAGGGGTTAGATTACCATAGAATCGATTGTCCATGTGTTGGTTGTGTAACATCGATTGTCTTAGATAGTAATTCTGAGTATTAGACTGAGGTTAAGCCTCATCGGTTAGGTTATGGAAATCTAGATAGGTGAACCGAACCATGCAATATAGACATGTTAGGATATCAGATTGTACTTACATGCATGTGTTGTGATGTGTATGTTTTCAAGATCTCACTTGGATCGTGGTAAGGCTAAGGAACCATAAAGATTCCACCCGTGTGAAGATGTGTGATGTGTGGGTAGATCAGAATAGGAATGAACTTATGATAGCCTATAGTGCAAACTGAACTTATGTATTGGATCTCAAGTTTATATTTATACAATGATTAGTTTTTCAATCTAATTCTTAGATGTTTATTGAGTTGAATGAATCAATTGAATGAATCTCATATGATTAAAAATGAGTTAGCAAAATATTAAACATACTAATGAAATAAAAACAATCTAGTTTGGGGAAGGCTGCGGATCGGGTCTTACAATATCATTCTTCATCAGACAAGCTGCCTATATACCCCTAAACAAAATGGAGTAAGAGAGGAAGAAAAGACATCTCATGGAGGTTGCAACGTCCATGATGTTTCAGGCAAATGTTCCAAAGAGGTTTTGGAGTGATGTAGTTGCCACTGCTTATTATCTCATCAACCGAACTCCAACAAGGGTTATTAGTGATCAGTCACCATTTGAGGTCTTGAACAAGTATAAACCAACCTTGGATCATCTACAATTCTTTGGTTGTCTATGCTTTGTTCTTAGACGAGGGGAGTTGACGAAAAAGTTGGAGACAAAGAGCACTAAAGGGATATTCATTGGATACTCACCAATTCAGAAGGGATATAAGGGCTATGATGCAGTAGCCAGGAGATTTCTGGTGTTCAGGGATGTGAAGTTTGTTGAATAAAAAGGCTAATATGAAGAGAAGAATCAGACATAATTGATGGATCTAGCCTCAAACAAGGCAGCCAACTTGAGGACCATCTTGGAAAGTCTTGGGATTAACCTATCCCAAGATCCAAGATTAGAGGAGGAAACATTCAAGGTCCGCCCACAACAAACACAGAAGGTCAGAACCCCACTTTAACCATGAAGGGGAAATGAACCTGAAGAACGTAATCAAGATGAAGAGGAAGAAGGTTCGGTTTCTCATGATGAAGGTTCATGTTCTAATGATCAAGGTGTGGAACATGGAAATAAGGAGGAAATGGCAAGGGAAGATGAGGAAGAGGGCAACGGTCACGATCAGGATGAAGAACTAGTTGTGGAATTACCCTTATGGAGAAGCACCAGGATAAGGAATCCTCCCTCCAATTGGGTAAATACCATAGTATATTACAATGCTCAGGCTATGGAACATCCATCCCAAGTATAATGCTCGTTTGCCCACTATCCTAAAGAGCATTGTGCTTTTATTCTCAGTTTGGAGGAGAGTTACATTCCACAGTCATATGAGGAGGCAATAAAGGATAAGGAAGGGAAGAATCAGTTAATGCTGAAGCAGACGCAATGATTAAGAATGATACTTGGTATGAAAGTGAGCCACCAAGAGGAATGAAGGCAGTGTCTATCAAATGGATCTTCACAATTAAGTACCTTCCAAATGGGAATATTGAGAGAAAGAATACCATATTGGTTGCAAGAGGATTTACTCAAACTTATGGTGAAGACTATCTAGACACGTTTACTCCAGTTGTAAAGCTTCACACAATCAAAATAGTATTGTCAGAGGCAGTAAACCTTAAGTTGGAGCTTTGGCAAATGGACATGAAGAATCCATTTCTTCAAGGAGAACTTGAAGATGAGGTGTACATGTATCCTCCTTCTGGATTAGAAAACTTAGTAAAAGAAGGGAATGTTTTGAGGTTGAAGAAAGCCATTTATGGTCTCAAGCAGTCACCGAGAGCATGGTATACAACAAGCTTAGTACTACCTTAAATGGAAGGGGCTTCAAGATATCTTTGTTAGAATAAGAGATTATGATGTGTTGAATGAAGAACAGTGAAGTATTTAATGAAGAATGATGACGAACAAATGAAGAATGATGAAGAACAAGTAGAGAGAGAGAGAGAGAGAGAGAGAGTATGGACGAGTTTGAGAGAGAGATAGCGTGTAATCAGAATGGGAGACTGATTCTCCTTGCTTGTACTCAGATCCTTGTTACATAATATATAGACAACCATAAAATAAAATAAAGACTAAATAGGAAGAGACAAGGGCACATTTTTGGAGTGAAAGTGACAGCTGCTTGCATTTGAATTATTAAGGCAACATGTGACTTCCCTTCTTGGCAGCTTCTCCCAACGTCCATATTGACCAGAAAGGGTCACAAGACTCTCTTGAATACTTGTCCTACACTCTTTGTTCATTCCTAAACCTTTCTTGCCTTGCACTCTACTTCAAGTCAATATATGATCAAACTGTATGGATAACTCCATCTTGATCATTCTTCTGTCTTCAACATGCTTTCTTACATTGTCTCTCTTTGGTTCTTCATCTGAATACTCCTCCTCAAGCTTGGTTATAAGGAATGGTCAAGCTTGTAAACATGAAGAATCTCCCTCATTAAAACCTTAGTGTGCAAAACCCAGTGGGACAAAAACATACTAAGGAAAAAGAGTAAAGGTCTCAATGCTAGGAAACTTAGTGAAATGTGAGGTCTATGAGTGAATGAACTCACAGACTCAGTGAGTCCCAACTTAGAGTGGATGAACTCACAAACTTTGGTACTTTCTGCCTTGCTGAAGATATCAGCTAGCTGGTCTCCACTTCTTGTATAACAAGGTAGGATGATTTGCTTCTCCAAAGCTTGTATAACCTTGTAGCAGTCTACTTCAATGTGTTTTGTTCTTTCATGGAAGACTGAGTTGCTGGCAATGTGAATGGCTGCTTAATTGTCACAATGCATTGTGATGGTGGATGTAGTCTCGATTCCCAAGTCTCCAAGCAATCCCTTGGTCCATATCAACTCATTAGTGAGCTTCCTCATAGCTCTATATTCTGCCTCAGCACTTGAACATGATACAACCTTCTGCTTCTTGCTTTTCCAAGTCACTAGGTTGCCTCCAATGAATGTGCAATAACCAATGGTTGATCTTCTATCAACCCTATCTCATGCCCAATCAGCATCACAATACCCAACACTTTTAGTGCTTCAATTGCATCGCATCCAAACACTTTGACCTGGAGCTTCCCTTAGGTACCTCATCATCCTCTCAACCATTTTACAATAGTGAACCTTAGGAGCTTGCATATGCTGACTGAATTGATTCACAGCAAAGCATATGTCTGGTCTAGTAATGGTAATATATATCATCTTTCCCACCATCCTTCTATACTTCTTAAAGTCTCCATAAGGTTCATCTTCAAACTCCCCCTCACACAGCACTTTATAACTTTCTTCAAGTGGAGTCTTGGCTGGTCTTCCTCCAAGGTTTCCTTCCTCAGTTAAAAGATCAAATGTGTACTTCATTTAGGATAGAAAGAGTCCCTCTTTAGAGCGGCATACTTCAATTCCAAGGAAGTACTTGAGTTAACCTACATCTTTAATATTAAACATAGATTTGAGAAATACCTTAGTTTCTTGGAAGACCTCTTTGTCACTGCCTGTGATGATTATATCGTCCACATAGATCAATATGACCACAATGCCTCTTGAACCAAGAAGAGTGAATAGAGTGTGATCAGCTTCTAAATTCCTGAAGCCTCTTCCATTTAATGTAGTAATAAGCTTGTGATACCAAGCTCTTGGTGATTGTTTCAGCCAATAGATGGCTTTCTTGAGTCTTAGAACATTTCCAGGCGTGACCAAGTGCTCTAGACCAGGAGGAGGATGTATGTAGACCTCATCTTTTAGCTCTCCTTGAAGAAAAGCATTCTTGACATTCGTCTGCCATAACTCCCTTCAGGATCAGGATGAGTGATTTCTTCAGCTTCTTGTTCAGTCACTTGAGTAGGAGTAGCTTCTCTGGTGGTCTCCTTTTCCCTTGATAAACTGATTCCAAGCTCCTCTAAGATGATCCTCAGGTTATTGGCCTTATTTGATGCTTGAGAAAGATCTTTAAGCTCATCCCAATTTTTCTCAGTATATAATCCTTTTCCTTCCATAAACTTCACATCTCTAGATACAAACACTCTTCTTGTTTCAGGATTGTAGCACTTGTATCCTTTCTGTGTAGAACAGTAGCCTATGAACATACACTTCATACTCTTTGCTTCTAGCTTGTTCCTTTGCTCTCCTGGTATCAATACAAAGCAAACGCATCCAAACATTCCGAGTTGATGAATGGATGGTTTGGTTTGGTTCAACATTTCATAAGGAGAGATATCCTTTACCACCATAGTTGGGATCCTAGCATGATGTCACCACAGCGTCACTGCAGAATCTCTTAGGAACATTGTCTTGGAACATCATTGATCAAACAACCTCCATGAGATGCCTATTCTTTCTTTCAGCCACTCCATTTTTCTGAGGTGTATAGGGACAGCTTGTTTGGTGGATTATGCCATGTTTTTCCAAACGATTCTTGAAAGCATGACTTGTATACTCTCCTCCATTGTCTGATCTCAGTACCTTCACATTGCCCTTAAAGTGGTTAGTGACATAAGATTGAAAGTTCATAAATGCATCTAACACACGATCCTTAGAAGACAGCAATGTTAACCAAGTATACTTTGATTTCTCGTCTATAAGTGAAAAATACTTGTGATTATCCCTAAACATACATGGAGAGGTCCAAACATCAGAATGAACTAAGTCAAAGCATTTTTCATAGATGGTTACTGATGTTGGAAACACAGATTTGCAATGCTTTCCTACGATGCATGCTTCACAATCTAATTGACTAAATGACATATCAGGCATCATGAATTCTAATGCACGAGAGTGAGGATGTCCTAATATAGCATGCCAATTAGTGTTATCCTTAGATTAGACTGGTCATGCATAACAGAGTAGAAGTAGAAGGGTAAGAAGGCTTAGTCTTTTGGAGATAGTATAAACCGTCTTTGCTGTTTCCTTCTCCAATCACCTTCCCTGTCTTAAGGTCCTGAAACTCAACATCATTAGGCCTAAAAAACCTGAAAATTAATGTCAACTGTGGCTTTTCTTACTGAGAGTAAGTTAGATGTAAAACTGGGCATGTAGAAGTCAGTGGATTCCCTATCAAACAACTTATACTTCCCTATTCCTTATATCTTCACCTTATCACCATTTGCTATACTACGTTTCCTAAAGCAGACCGAGCATTACTAATTAGATTCTTATCACTAATCATATGATGACTAGCTCCAGAATCTATTATAATTGGCTTAGAGACAAGGGAATGTGTTCAAGACTTCTTGGAGGAGATAATGGATTTGGCAGCTTTGATTAGAGGCTCAATATCACTCATTCTGATGGGGCCATCACTGATCACTGCCATGTTCCACACTCCTCCTCGATGAGAGTCGCTTATGAAGGCTGAATACATGGATGCTCCTTTAAGAACTTGTTGCTCATCCTCCTTGAGTTTCCTTCCAGCATGTTTGGTATCAAACCAGCTTTGTTTGATACCATTCCTAACATTTCTTTTCTTGACCTTCTTGTATCCACGTACCAGCACCATCTTTCCTTTCATGATGTGCATATCTTTTACAAGGGGTTTTGGAATTTCCCTTGTAAAGTGAGTGTGGGATACTTGATCTCTTTGAAACAGAGCACACACACCTTCATGGTTGGGGAGCTTGTCTTCTCTTCAGAATATGCTTGATTAGGTGATTGTAGGATGGATTTAGGTTCATGAGAAGGCTGAAGACCTTTTCTTGTTCATATCTTTCCTTGATAACCTCTGGATCCAAGGAGAAGGGTCTGAGCAAATCCATCTCTGCCCATAAGCTTCTGAACTTGCCAAAATACTGATTGAACTCTACTTCCTCCTGGCTCAGGTTGTTGATAATCCTCTTGACTTCAAACACACGGCTCAGGTTGGATAGATTCCCATACACTGTTTGAAGACTCTCCTAAATATCCTTGGCAGTTTCACAATGGGAGTAAGCCTCCAAGATTGATTCTGATAGAGAGTTGTGGATGATCTCAAGTGGTTGTTGGTCCTCTCTGACCCACTTGTCTTCAAACCTCAGGCAAATAACTTGACCAACCTCTTGAGTAATTTTCTTTGAAGCTTCAGCCTCATGAATATGGCTGTCCCAAAGTCCCTGACTTCCCAAGGTAACTCTAGCCACTACCAACGTAAGTAGTTAGTACCTCAAGGGTTACTTGAATTAAGATTCTCCTTTCTATTTCCATGATAGATTTTATTTTACCCAATGGATAAAGCTATTGTCCAGTGGGTAAAGATGAAGAACACATAAAGTTTACAAACCAGAAACAAAATGAGATTTTTTGAATAACCAGAGAGTTGAGGAGCTGAGATGCCCGAATGAAGATATTATGATAACAGAAAGAAGAGAAACATAGTAGACAAGAGTAAAACAGAGAAAACAGAGTAGCTGGAAAACAGAGTAATTAAACGGAAGAAAATAATGGATCTTGCAGAATTTAAAGAGTTTAGGAGCTTAAAAGCTCTGATACCATGTTAGAATAAGAGATTATGATGTGTAGAATGAAGAACAGTGAAGTATTTGATTAAGAATGATGAATGATGAAACAAGTAGATAGAGTATGGACGTGTTTGAGAGAGAGAGAGCGTGTAATCAGAATGGGAGACTGATTCTCCTTTCTTGTATTCAGATCCTTGTTACATAATATATAGACAACCATAAAGAATAAAATAAAGACTAAACAGAAAGAGACAAGGGCACATGTTTAGGGAGTGAAAGTGACAGCTGCTTGCATTTGAATTCTTAATAACGCAACATGTGACTTCTCTTCTTGGCAGCTTCTCCCAATGTCCATATTGACCAGAAAGGATCACAAGACTCTCCTGAATACTTGTCCTACACTCTTTTTTCATTCCTAAACCTTGCTTGCCTTGCACTCCACTTCATGTAAAGATATGATCAAAACTGTACGGATAACTCCGTCTTGATCATTCTTCTGTCTTCAAAATCCTTCTTACATTGTCTCTCTTTGGTTCTTCATTTTAATAATCTGAGCTAGACCACACCCTCTTCACACTAATGACACCACCAAGTATCATTGTTCTTCTAGTATATGTTGATGATATCATCATCACTGGAAGTGACAAGGAAGGTATACAAGCTACTAAAGACTATTTAAAGTCTATCTTTGAAATTAAAGATTTGGGAGAGATGAAATACTTTCTTGGAATAAAGATATGTAGATCCAAGGAAGATTTATTTCTGTCCCAAAGAAAGTATACACTTGATCTTTTGAAAGATGCAGGTATACAAGGAGGAAAGACAGCCAAAACTCCTCTGGAGGATGGATACAAAGTCTCGCGTGAGGGAGAGGTTGAAAACAATCCACCATTCCAAGATGCTAAGATTTATAGAAAGCTTGTTGGTAAGTTGATTTACTTGGCTAGCACTAGACCTGATATATGTTTTGCTGTGGATCAGGTAAGTCAACATATGCAAGGACCAAAGGAGCATCATTGGGGCATGGTGAAGCGTCTACTCATGTACCTGAATGGATCACCTGATCAAGGAGTCTGAATGGGATGCAATGAGATTAGTGAGGTGGTTGGGTATTGTGATGCTGTCTGGGCTGGAGAGAGAATATTTAGGAAGTCTACTACTGGCTATTGCAAATTTATTGGTGGTAACCTTGTTATTTGGAAGAGCAAGAAACAGAAGGTGGTGTCATGCTCAAGTGCAGAAGCTGAGTATAGAGCTATGCTGAAGTTGACAAACGAGTTGGTTTGGATCAAGGGTATACTGAAAGCACTTGGCAATTGATCAAGACAAGCATATGACAATGCTTTGTGATAACCAAGCAGCCATCCACATTGCATCGAACTCAGTGTTCCATGAAAGGACAAAGCATATTAAGGATTGCCATAAGGTGAGGAAAATAGTTGTGTCCCGAGACATCTTGCCTTGCTACACCAGAAGTGAAGATCAAATAGCTGATGTGTTCACTAAGGCAGCTAGACAAAAGACTATTGAGTCCATCCACACAAGACTTGGACTCATTGATCTTACAAGAAGGAGCTAAACCCCTTTTCCATGGGGTCTTTACTCTTTTCCTTGTGAAGGTTTTATCCCTAAGGAGAGTTTTCTTTGATAAGGTTTTTAATGAGGAAGATCTCATGGCATCCAAGCTTGACCGGTTCCCCTTTTTCAAGCTTGAGGGGGAGTGTTGAACAGAGATGTTTACATGATAGAGTAAATATGGAGAAATGGAGAGAGTTTGATTTTTATCGTCCGTACAAGTGGCCGTAGAAGAAGCCGTACACGTGGACGACCCAGATCGACCATGGTCGAAAGTTACCCAGGTGAACATAACTCAGCCAGAAGTTACATTTACCATTTACCTCTCCAGTTCAAGATTTACAAAGGGATAAGAAAGCGCGGATGACAGGCCGGCTCGTGGCTAGAAAGGAAGAGCATCTGGTCAAGATGCTCTTGGCATCAAACGTGTGAAGGCTCTCGACCAAGTATTCAAATAAACGCTCCTCCCCGGCCTTGACTCCACATGCTTAGCTTAGGATCGTTGTAAACCTTATCCTTATGCACCTTAATCCTTCCTCCATATATTGTAACCTCTGTCGAGTATCATTAATCAAGCAAATCTATTTCAGTCTTCTCTAGTCTCTCTCTAAGTCTAAAATGGTTTCTTAAGTCTCATTCGTCTAAATCTTCTTCTTACTGCCTTAACATCTCTAGTCTTGCTACTTCTTACCTTCTTTACTCGGATTCTATTCAAGATTTCAAGAACTATATGGTCCCATATTACTTCAGATGAGGCGTCAAGACAAACCAGTCAAGGAGAAGATGGCAAGGAGATTACAGTGGTAGATGAAGGTAAATGGAGTCAAGAGGACTTCATGGTGCTGTATATCATCCAGAGCACACTTGATGGCCCCATAATGGAGGGCTTACTCTTACTGTGAAACCACAAAGGAGTTGTGGGACACACTACAAAAGGTTTATGGAAACATATCCAATCTCAGTAGGGTCTTTGAAGTGAAGAAGGATATCAACTGTATGAACCAGGAAGATGTAGACATGAAGCATGAATAAGATGGAGTGGATAAAGAAGCAGAGGCAACTCGAACATGAAGAATTAGGGCATTCGTACAATCTGCCCTAACCTATCTTGGAAGGCAAGCAAGGGAGCTTTTTTTTTTTTGATACTTGTCCAAAGTCTCCAGAAACTCCAGAATAATTTAAATAAGTGTTTTCAAGTGGCTGGAACCGTTGGAGCTAAGAGACAAGGAAGAAGTCACATACTTGGTTTAGCAGCAGGCTGTGGAGCTGTCACTTTCACTCTCTCTCTTCCTCAACCAGTTTGTCTCTTGCTGCAGAATAGTTTATGTATTTTCTATAGTTTATTGTTTAATTAAGGGATCTGTCT
Organism: Moricandia arvensis; assembly: GCA_905132765.1. Classification (NCBI taxonomy): domain Eukaryota; kingdom Viridiplantae; phylum Streptophyta; class Magnoliopsida; order Brassicales; family Brassicaceae; genus Moricandia; species Moricandia arvensis. The sequence continues at coordinate 32,568 of CAJHQP010005760.1, read as the reverse complement.
CCCTATTTATATCAATGTATCAGAATACAATCAAGGCAAGGGAATTATTCTCCTCTCTCTCTCTTCAATTTCGAAATCTCTCTCTCTAGTTAATCATGTTCTTCATTCTCCAGAAACTAACTCTCAAGTAAATCTCTCATTCTACCAGAAGACATGAACTTTAACCAACACTTTGGGAAGTTCAGAGCACTCTGGGAAGAACTGGGTATGTTGAGGCCACGCACTACTGATCCTACCATTCTGAATGAGGGGCGTGAGCAAAAAAAGTCTTTGGTCTACTCCTCACTCTCATTCCAGCTTACAATGAACACATCAAGCATATCTTGAAGGTTGATAAACTACCAAGTTTAGAAGAGGTGTGCTCTCAAATCAGAAGGAACAAGGTTCAGTTGGCCTATTTGGAGGAAAGAGAGAGCTCACTTTAACCAACAAGGCAGAGGTAGTGTCTGCCAACGAGGCCTACTTCAAACCATAAGAGAGGAAGAAGTCGGTGACTTGTGAGAATTGTAGGAAGATAGGCCATATGAAGAACAAGTGCTGGATTCTTCATCCTCACCTCCGACCTCCATCACGTTTCAACCAGGCTAGAGCACATGAAGCTGTTCATCAGAATGCCCAGCCTTCAGTTCAATGAGTGCATCAACAAAATGGATGGAGGGACATGAACTCTACTGCCCACATTGCTGGAACATCTACTCAACTACACCAGGAGGATTCTCTAATCCGCAAGTCACACATTGAGGCTTTCATAAAAGCTCTCAATGCAAACTCTGGTGATATGATCCTAGGTGGGAAGATCACGTCCCTGAATGCTCTCCAATGATTGTGAGAAACAAGAAGTGGATTGAGTTGATACTTCTAAGAGATGCAGAATGGTTACTAGACTATCTTGGTCTGCTTGTTAATGTAGAATCAAAATCAAAACATAAACAAGGCAAACAATCATATAACATGATTAATAGAATACTTGGGTTTTTAGAAAACAGTTTGATGTTTTATTCAGAGATTTCGACCAGAATATAAAGAGAAGAAGAATGAACATGCACATCTTCTTAGAAACACACAAAATAATTAAAAGAAAGACTAAGTTCAAACTTGAAAATAAGAAAAGGCTCCTAGTTTATTCTTGTGCGTATTTAGGATTAGAAAATGGGCATAGATTCATCAAGAGGCTTTTGTATAAGTGTTGTGTCCAAGCCTCATTAAAAACCTTATTTGCAAAACCCAATGGGATAAAACCAAACCAAGGAAAAGAGTACAAGTCACAACACCCCTCTTGATGAAATGTCTTAGATGGCTTGAATCACAACAAGAGTGGTTGAATAAGCATACTCTAGACTGCCCTGGATATTGTGTAAGAGTTGATGAAGAGCTTGCTGGAATCTTGCTTGATTGGACCTAGTCATTGGACCAACTGGTACATTTAGATCCTTGTCTTTTTTCTCCTCGGGTTCAAGCTGTTCCATCTCCTCAGTTCCTTTGCTTTCCAAGATAACATCATCCTCTCCCACTTGAGAAGGATTTGACCTAAACTCCGTTTCTTCGGCACAATAAGGAACTAAATCAGTAACATTGAAGCTTGAAGTCACATTATAATTACCTTGAAGATTCAGTTGATAGGAGTTGTTATTGATCTTCTTAATGACTTTGAAAGTACCATTTAATCTAGGCATGAGTTTGGATTTTCTTTCATTAGGAAATCTGTCGTTTCTCAGGTGTATCCAAACTAGGTCTCTTTCAAAGATCATTTCCTTTTTTCCTTTGTTAGCTTGCTTGGCACAGAGTTTGGTCTTGTTCTCTATGTTGATCCATGCCTTCTCATGTATCTGCTTAACAAGTTCAGCTTTCTTTTGTTCGTCCGAGCTAACTGTTTCACTTAAAGGTAAAGACATTAGATCTAAATGTGAAAAGAATTGAAACCATAGACAATTTCAAATGGAGAGAATTCAGATGCAGAATGCTTAGCATGATTATAAGCAAATTCTACATGTGGCAAACATTCTTCCCAACTTCTAAGGTTCTTTTTAATCAATACACGCAACAAGGTAGACAATTTTCTATTGACAACTTCGTTTGTCATCAGACTGTGGATGACAAGTAGTAGAGAAACATAGTTTTGTCCCTAGCTTAGACCACAAAGTCTTCCAAAAGAAGCTAAGAAACTTGGTGTGTCTATCAGAAAAAATTGTCCTAGGCATGCCATGAAGTCTAACAATCTCCTTAAAGAACAAACTAGCAACATTCACAGCATCATCAGTCTTATGACATGGAATAAAATGAGCCATTTTAGAAACCTATCAACAATAACAAACACAGAATCTTTTCCAGTCTTAATTCTAGGTAATCCAACAACGAAATCCATTGAAATATCATGCCATGGATGAAAAGGAATTGGTAAAGGAGTATACAGACCGTAGCTTTGGATTTTGGACTTAGCATGTTTGCAAGTTACACATGGTGCACAAGTCTTCTCAACACCTCTTCTCATGTGTGGCCAATAAGAAAAGTTCTTGCATTACTTTCATTGTCTTAGACACGCCAAAATGTCTCATAAGTCCACCTGCATGAGCTTCTTTGACAAACAAATCTCTCAAAGAGGAGTTAGGCACACATAGTCTATTTTCAAAGAAGAGAAAACCATCACTCTTGAAGTACTTACCACGTCCAAACTTTTCACAAGAAGCATATATCTCCTTAAAATAAGAATTAGTGGTGTATAGATTTTTGATTTGTTAAAATCCAAGTAACTTGGTTTCAAGAGTGGACAAGAGGACATACCATCTAGAAAGTGCATCAGCAACTATGTTTTCCTTACCTTTCTTGTACTGAAGTTTGTGCATCTCTGGTGGCTTCCATATCTTGATATGATCAAGAAGCAAGACTTTTTGATCAACTTCCAACTCCTTATGACCCCAGCTGGTTCTAGTACTAACAGAGCACTCTCCATGGATGATAATCTTGTGAACATATGCTCCAGATCTCCAAAAGTAGGTATGTAACCTTCCAGCACATCGGATATAAGTTTCTCTTGGGAATGTCCAAACCGACATGTTTTGCAAAACTAGCAATATATTGATGATCAGGTGGCCATTTGCTGCGTGGTATGGTTTGTTGGGTCCACGACTGTGTTGACTTCATTCTCCAGTTGGTTTTGTATTGAAACTCCCTTCGAGCTGAGCTGTGAAACAACTTTTCTCTAGAGGACAAAATATCCCCAAAATAAATTATCTCTGTTGATGTATTCTCTTTAACTGAATTGAACTTGTTATTGTAACTCCATTTATTTCCTCCAGGCTCAAACACAACATGTTTCAATCCCCATTCGTGTCTTGACAGCTCCACTTCTCTGGTCTTGTTCCAAAGAAGAGGACTGATCAGAAAAATACCCATGAATGTCTTTTGGAAATAACATGGATCAAAGACAATCAGTTGATTCATTCCAAGATTTTCTTGTGGTTCCTTGGGTGACTAATCTTCTGTCATATCCTTTCTGAAAGGAACAAGTTCGTCCATGACTGCTTGATCATCTTTCTGAATGATTGTTTGGAATCTTGCTTTGATCTTCTTGAATTTGTGCTGCTGATTCCGGTTCTGCTGAATTCAGTTATGAGACAGCAGTCACTAGTTCTTGCTATGTTTCATTCTGACAGTCATTGCTTCAAGTAACAGCCTTTCATGCTTGCTGAGTCCTTTTAATTTATCTTCTGCCATGATTCCTGAGAAAGTTCCAAACACTTAACCAGTAAAGATGTTCACATAAACAGAAAACAATGGAAATGAATCTGGAAAACAAGATCAGATCCAGATTTTAATGAAGAACCCTAATTCTTTTCTCTGCAATTTCGTGATTCAAGTTCAGTTATTTAACAAGTTCAGCACTTGTTCTAGGTAGATTACACCCTAATAAACACGTTTCTAACAAGATTAAAATTTAGAACAAATTCAATCATAGAATACGAAAAGTCTAAAAGTTGTAGAACTGGAAAAATACAACTGAAGATGGAGATCTGCTCTGATACCACTTGATATTATACTAGGTGAGAGGATCACATCCTTGAATTCTCTCCAACGATTGTGATGATGAAAAAAGAAGTGGATTGAGTTGATACTTCTAAGAGATGTGGAATGCCCCTAGACTATCTTGGTCTGCTTGTAAATGTAGAATCGAAATAAAAACATAAGCAAGGCAAACAATGATCAAACAAGATTCAGAGAATACTCGTATTTTTAGAAAAGAGTTTGTTGTTTATTTAGAGATTTCGACCAGAATATAAAGAGAAGAAGACTGTACATGCACAGCTTCTAGGAAACACACAAAACAATTAAAAAGAAAGCCTAAGTTCAAACTTGAAAATAAGAAAAGGCTCCTGGTTTATTCTTGCACGAATTTAGGATAGAAAATGGGCATATATACATCAGGTCATGTGCAAAGTTTGGGCCAAACCTCATTAGAATCTGATCAAGGACTTAGGAGCATCCAGAAGCTTATGCTGAGCAAGATCAAGGTTCAAGAAGGGCTTATGATGAAGAATGAAGTATTTGGGAGCCATTGGACAAATGTGCAAAATTAGGGTCGACCGTACGGACTATGCAGACCGTACGGACATGGTCGATCTAGTTCTCTTCTGGATTGACTATTTGGGCGAAGGTCGAAGTGTACGGACAGGCGGTCCGTACACCGTCCATACGGTCGAGAAATTGTGCAGTTTTGGGATTACCTTCGGTTTAATCAGTTTAAACCGAACCAAAGCAATTCCCTTCTGAACGTTTGAAGATAAGGAGGCACGTGGATGTTTGGGTTGAAATGTATCGGAAGGAATATGTTGTTCAAGATTCTTATCTAGACTGGAAAAGGCAAGCATGAATCTGGACTGATCATTGGAAAGATGCATGGGCATTGGTGGCCGGTTCCTGGCCAAGTTTTGCTTAGGCGCGTCCAGGCTGTTACAGCCTGTCCAAGCGTGTCTGCTCTCCTGTCCACACAATTCAAACTGAGGCTCCTCTTCTTGTTGACTCCACATGCTTAGGGTTTAATTGTTTTTAGCTCTTCCTTATCTATTTAAAGGCTATATTGTCGAGTATAATAAACCAAGTGAGAGAGTGGGTTTCTCTTCCTCCTTCTTAATCTTTTTGGGTTCTAAGTATCTGTTCTTGAGTCTATTATTCTCTGGTTCTCTAAGTCTCACGAATCTCTCTTCATTCTCCTTATTCTCTAATCCGCAATCTTCATTCTTCCATCAAGTCTCTCTTTCATTCTCGTTAATACAGAGAAGGCCGAACCTGTTGAGGTTGAATCACCACACAAATGATTTTACTCTCAAAAGCTCACATGGTATCAGAGCACGGTTCATCAGAACTTGGTTCCTAGCATCCGCAAGCTCAAGCTCACTGCCATGCCATTTCGAAACAGATGAAGAAGCTTCTCTCCAGGCGGTCGTTTAAACTCTTTAAGATGAAAACTTTCTCATCCATGGCGTGTCCAGAAGCTATTCCCAGTCCATCCTCACCTTCATGACCGTCCTGGAGAAAGAAGGCAAGTGGAAGCTTGTCCAAGCCATTCTTCTCTACTGTCCAAGGAGAAACCTTTCAATAAGGAAGCCTTCAACTTGTATCTTGTTGTGGCGACTTACAAAATGGAGAAAGTTGGTGTCTTTGGCATGAGGAATTTAAGGGGGAAGGTCACGCAAAGAAGGAGATGTTGTGTAAAACCCGTATTTTCGAAATAATAAAATAATAACAAAATAAATAAATAATCTGAAAATCCCATAAATAACGCCAAACACCGTAACTCCAAAGTAAAATAAACTGAGCAAATGTCGATGATAAACTAAGATATAAGTCTGAATATAAACGAAAGAAATCAGTCCAAAAGCGCCAATCCTATAGATCACTCCTGCAGTCTCACCTGAAAGGGGGAAAAAAGAAAGAGGGGTGAGTACAGGGAATCACTCAGTGAGGTATGGATGCTAGACACGCAAACCATGATTAAGTAATAGAACTCCCACTATGGAAGTTTAGCACTACCATGATCACACAAGACGCCTATGGCATCACAACAGAACAAGCAATGCGCTGATAGTGCATAACTAGCTCATACACCCCGCATTCTCCTCATATGGATATACGTCATCATAATAAGCGTGCTAGCCCGACATCAGTGGACCCCTGCCAGTAACCGATAAGCGTCGAATGCAAACGTCTCTGCACCACACCCACTCAAATAAGCGTCGATAGCCCCAAACGTCTCTAAGCCCCCGCTCTCCAATATGCGTCGATAGCCTGGATGTCTCCGAACCCCCGCCCTCATAAGCGTTGCTAATCCAGCTCTCTCTCTGAATAGCCGCCCTCATAAGCGTTGCTAATCCAGATCTCTCTGAACAGCCGCCCTCATCACATAGTCCCTACTCATAACTACGTATATATATATATATATATATATATATATATATAACATCATTAACATCACTCAATCCATATCAAGTGAATCTTCTAGATCCCTAATTTCCGGTTTACATTGAATCCTAACTATCACACAAGACTCGATCCAATCAGACGGAACATGTTTTCAAAACTAGACTACGATAGAAAGAATTCTTACACTAGTAATGAAATTTACGGATAGCTCCTCACCTTAGAAAAAATGCAGAAAAAGCACCTATGAACTCTTGCTGCTCAATTGGACTCCAAATCTGAAATCGGGGCGAAAAATTGCAGTCAAACGCCCTTCGAACGGTGAAAAACGGATAACCGGTGATCTGGTCAAAAAGTCAACCCGCAGGTCAAAGGTCAACCTGGTCAACTCTGACCAAGCCGGCCACCCTTGACCAAATTGAAATCAAATTGAACCAATTAGTTTACCCTAACCAGATTCGATTTCAATTGGACCAATCAGTTTACTTAACCCAAAATCAATTTTAAATAACCAGCTCGATTTCATCCAATTCAAAATCAATTTTCAATAACCAACCGGTTTAAGCAAACCGAACCAAAATCAAATCAACCCAACCGGTTGACCCAGTCACCGAGTTGACTCGCCGGGTCGACTCGGCCGAGTCACCGAGTCACCGCGACGGTCACCGGCAGTGACAGCGGAGGGGCGGCGGCTTACCGGAGTTAACGGTGGCGGCGAGCGGCGGCGCGTGACGGTGGAGCGGCGGCGCGTGACGGCGGCCCGTGAGATCCACGCGCGGCGCATACGGCGAGGGGCGGCGGCGCGTGACGCACACGGCGCGGAACACCGCGGGATGAAGGCGGCGCGTGGGAGGCTGTTTCCGGCGGATCTTCGGGCTCCGGACTTGTCTCGACATCACGAACACGATGGTGGCCTTAGATTTACGAGAAACAGCACGATTAGTGAGTTCTGATCGATTTACTAAACGGCCGGTATGAAAACCTTAACACACGGTGGCGATATGGTTACCTGGGGTGTTCGACGGCGACGGGGTGCTGGCCTCGAGTCTCGATCAACGGCGACAGCCGACGGTACGTTCCCCGATCTGCTTGACGGCTCAGGATCTACAAGTTTTCAATGTTTAGGTTTTTCTGGAGAATAACTAAGGAGACATAGGGGTTTATATACTAGACTCACCTAGGGTTTTCCAGCAGATTAGATGGGCTTTGCTGGACCCTCAGGTTTGGGTCGTTACAATTCTCCCCCTTAATAAGGGATTTCGACTACCACTTGGACTCATAAGTCCCAAAGTCTACAGGAAATGTAGAGTGGGGATACCATACAATGATACGCTACCTTGTGAGGGCCCTTAAGGTGATTCAAACACCATTAGCTCCTGGTATAAGGAAGAGAGCCAAAACTCACAAGGGTTAGGACATCAAGTCTAGTAAAGACTGATGGTTCCTTAAGGCCATCGAACTGCATACACTCGCAAGCTTACCTCCTCCCTAGTCTCGGAGTTAATCTTGTGGGAGAGTCTTAATATACATTGTCCATGGTCCAGTATCAAGCCTGTGCAAGAACTTCAACAAAGGATCATTCAATCGGGTCTAGGAAGTGGCGTGTCTATGCAAAGAGGCTGTTCAGAGCAGTCTTGGTTGTGTGTGTATGAAAGCTTAGTTCAATGCAGCCTCTATGGTGAGGTTATTGAAACTGAAGCTGAAGGATCCACACAACCTCCCATCAAGTTGGTGTTTCCATGAAGAGGCTGCAACTGGCCGAGTGTGAGGGATTCAAGTCACAAACAATCCAGTCACTCCTCACCAAACAAAAAGGGAAATAGCTTGAACTAAATTCAATTAAAAATCATAATTTCTTTTCAAATCTCAGAATGATACTTAAAATGTTGATTGGATTGGCTATAACTTTTTTAGTTAAATTGATGTGGAACTGTGCATTTTCCTTAAAACCATCATCGATATCTGGAATCATTTAGATGAATGTCTAAGTTGTTTGTGTCACTGGTATCGTTTAGACTATTGTGCTTTGCTTAGGTTCTTCTGGTTGAACCAATGAAATATTTGATAAGTACTGATGCACATTTGGGATAATGTATCAGGTAACATTGCTTGAGCCTCACTAAGATAATCATGGTAGTTTCCTAGGCTCTCTAAGGTGGCTTTGAAGTCAGTGAGAGGGGGAGACCCATACCAAATTTATGAAGAACTCAATCTAAGTTCTATGTGTGTGCAAGCCATGAGTTGTTTCTGCACCCTGTTTTGGCCATGATCCGAATCCTTTGTGTCCAACCACACTTATTCTAAGGCACAAAGCTCAATGGCCAAATCCCTAGGCCTTGAAGGATCTTACTCTTTTCCTTATCAAGGTTTTATCCCCTAAGAAGAGTTTTCTTTGGTAAGGTTTTTAATGAGGATAGGACTTTAGGGTTCCAAGCTTGACTTAGGATCTCTAGAGTCAAACTTGAGGGGGAATGTTAGAAGTCTGATCAAGGACTAAGGAGGGTCCAGAAGCTTATGCTAATCAAGATCAAGGTTCAAGAAGGGCATATGATCAAGAAGGAAGTATTGGGAAGATTTGGGAGCCATTGGACGAATGTGCAAAATTAAGGTCGACCGTATGGACTGTACGGACCGTACGGACATGGTTGATCCAATTCTCTTATGGATCGACTATTTGGGCAAGTTTGGGCGAAGGTCGAAGTGTACACCTTCCGTACGGTCGGGAAATTGTGCAGTTTTGGGATTGGCTTTGTTTAATCAATTTAATCCGAACAAAAGCAATTCCCTTGTGACCGTTTGAAGATAAGGAGGCAAGTGGATGTTTGGGTCGAAATGGATCAGAAGGAATATGATGTTCAAGATGTTTATCCAGACTTGAAAGGCACGCATGAATCTGGACTGATCATTGGAAAAATGCATTGGGAATTGGTGGCCGGTTCCTTGCCAAGTTCTCCTTAGGAGCGCCCAGGCTGTTGCAGCCTGTCCAAGCACCTGGGCTCTCCTGTCTACACAATTCAAACCAAGGCTCCTCTTCTTGTTGACCTCCACATGTTTAGGGTTTAATTGTTTTCAGCTCTTCCTTATCTATTTAAAGGCTGTATTTTTGAGTGTAATAAACCAAGTGAGAGAGTGGGGTTTCTCCTCCTCCTTCTTAATCTTTTTTGGGTTCTAAGTATCTGTTCTTGAGTCTAATATTCTCTGGTTCTCTAAGCTCACGAATCTCTCTTCATTCTCCTTATTCTCTCATCCGCAACCTTCATTCTTCTATCAAGTCTCTCTTTCATTCTCATTGATACAAGACAAGGCCAAACTTTTGGAGGTTGAATCACCACACACATGATCTGTATTCTCAAAATCTCACAATATGATCATAGGTGAGAGTATCACGTCCCTGAATGCTCTCCAACGATTGTGATGATGAAACAAGAAGTTGATTGAGTTGATAATTCTAAGAGATGTGGAATGGCTCCTACACTATCTTGGTCTGCTTGTAAATGTAGAACCAAAATCAAACATAAACAAGGCAAACAATGATCAAACAGATTCAGAGAATACTAGGGTTTTTAGAAAAGAGTATGATGTTTAATTCAGAGATTTCGACCAGAATATAAAGAGAAGAAGACTGTACAAGCACAACTTTTTGGAAACACACAAACAAATAAAGAAAGACTAAGTTCAAACTTGAAAATAAGAAAAGGCTCCTGGTTTATTCTTTCACGAATTTAGGATAGAAAATGGGCATAGATTTATCAAGAGGCTTTTGTATAAATGTTGTGTCCAAGCCTCATTAAAAGCCTTGTTTGGAGAACCCAATGGGATAAAACCAAACCAAGGAAAAGAGTGCAAGTCACAACACCTCTCTTGATGAATGTCTTAGATGGCTTGAATCACAACCAGAGTGGTTGGATAAGCACACTCTAGACTGCCCTGGATAGTGTGTAAGAGTTGATGAAGAGCTTGCTGGAATCTTGCTTGTTTGGACCTAGTCATTGGACCAACTGGTACATTTAGATCCTTGTCCTTTGTCTCCTAAGGTTCAAGCTGTTCTTTAGCTCAATCTTTGATTTCCTTAAGCTCTGGTTCAAGCTGTTCCATCTCCTCAGTTCATTTGCTTTCCAAGATAACATCATCTGGTAACATTAGTAGTAATGTTCATAATGCTTTAATCTCTATTCAATGCACATCTCAAACTGCTAGTCCATTAATCATAGATTCAGGGGCTTCTCATCATATGATTAGGGATGCTAAACTGATTAGTAATGTTGAACCTGCTCTAGGCAGTGTGATGATTGCAAATGGTGATAAGGTACCCATTGAGGGCATAGGGAATTTGAAATTATATGATAGAGAGTCTAAAGTCTCTATACATGCCTACATTCACATCTAACTTGCTCTCAGTTAAAACGGCGACTTGTGATCTTAATTGCCATGGATTTTCAGTCCTAATGAGTTTCATTTCAGGATATTGAGATAAGTAAGATGATTGGAAAGGTGTGAGCAAAGGAGACCTCTATTTGCTTGAAGATACCAAGCTTAGATCAGATTTACCTTAAGCTTTTAATTCTGCTTCAGTTTTAGATTCCAGTGTATTTTGGCATGCTAGATTAGGCCATCCTCACTCTCGTGCCTTAGGATTGATGTTACATAATCTGTCTTTTAAGAATGATAGCTGGAAAGCTTGTATCCTTAGCAAACATTGCAAAACCGTTTTTACTACATCAACCACCATTTATGAACATTGCTTTGATCTAGTTCACTCAGATGTATGGACTGCACCTTGTGTCTCTAGGGAAAACCATAAATACTTTGTCACATTTATAGATGAGAAATCAAAGTATACTTGGCTAACTCTAATTCAATCTAAAGATAGGGTGTTAGAAGCTTTTATAAATTTTCAAAGATGTATCACTAATCATTTCAATGCCAAGATTAAAATCTTTCGGTCAGACAATGATGGAGAGTAAACAAGCCATGCTTTCAAGAACCATTTAGCCAGACATGGAATCATTCATCAAACTAGTTGCCCTTACACACCACAGCAAAATGGAATGGCAGAAAGGAAGAATCGACATCTTATAGAGGTTGCCAGGAGTATGATGTTCAACACTAATGTCCCAAAACGTTTTTGGGGTGATGCTGTGATGTCAGCATGCTATCTGATAAAAAGAACACCTACAAGGATTCTCCATGATGTCTCTCCCTGTGAGGTATTAAATAAAACAAGACCCTCTCTTGATCATTTGCGTGTGTTTGGGTGTCTCTTCTTTGTTTTGATTCCAGGAGGAGAAAGAAATAAAATTGAAGCCAAGAGTGTCAAAACAATATTCATTGGGTATTCAGCCAACCAAAAAGGATACAAGTGCTATGTACCAGAGACTAGGAGGGTAATAGTATCAAGGGATGTTACCAAGCTCCAACGGCTCCAGCAGGTTGATTCCACTTGTTTATTTCATTCAAAAGCTTAGGGAGACCAGAGAAGATATTTAAACTCGCCCCACTCCTTTACTTTCCTTCCAAGATACTCTTAAGTCAAGCTGTACGGACAGACTTATAGGTCAAGTTGTACAGACAGACTTGCATCCTAAGTTAACTTCAATTTACCTCTCTTTTGTTCCTTATTGTTTCAACCTCACTATTGCTTCATGTCAACACTCCCCCTCAAGCTTGACCACATGGACTGGTCAAGCTTGAATACCATGAAGCATTCCCTCATTAAAACCTTTACTTGGAAAAAACCACTTGGGCTAAAACCCAAGAAAAGGAAAAGAGTAGAACACTCCATGGTAAGAGGATCAGTGGCAAGTGAGGTCTTAGAGTCGAAGCTTAGGATGAATGAACTCACAAACCTTGCTTCTAGCTGCCTTGGTGAAGATGCCAGCAAGTTTATCTTCACTCCTTGTGTGTCATGGAAGGATCACTTGCTGCTCTACTGCTTGTCTCACCTTATGACAGTTTACTTCTATATGCTTTGTCCTCTCGTGGAAGAATGAGTTGGATGCAATGTGTATTGCTTCCTGATTGTCACAATGCATAGTCATTGGCGTTGTGATCTCTATGCCAAGTCCTTTTACAGTCCTTTGATCCATATGAGTTCACAAGTTAGTTTTCTCATAGATCAGTATTCTGCTTCAGCACTTGAACAAGATACCACCTTTTGCTTCTTGCTCTTCCATGTAACTAGATTTCATCCAATCAAGGTGCAACAGACTGTGGTTGATTTCCTATCAACTCTATTTCCAGCCCAATCAGCATCACAATATCCCACCACCTCAGTGCTCTTGTTGCAAAGCCATCCAAATCCCTTGACCTGGAGCTTCTCTTAAGTATCTAAAAATCCTCTCCACCATGTTCCAGTGATGAATCTTAGGAGCTTGCATATGATAACTGACTTGTTTCACAGCAAAGCAGGCATCAGGCCTTGTGATGGTTAGATAGATGAAATTTCTCACCATTCTCCTATACTTCTTAACATTCTTATAAGGTGTATCTTCAAACTCGCCCTCTCGCAGTACCTTGTCGCCTTCTTCTAATGGTGTCTTAGCATGTCTGTCTCAAAGGGTTCCTGCCTCATTTAAAATTTCAAGTGTGTACTTCTTTTGGATAAGAAAAGCCTCTCTTTAGAGCGGAAAATTTCTATCCCTAAGAAGTACTTCAATTTTCCCAAGTCCTTAATATCGAAGGCATTTTTAAGAAAAGTTTAGTTGAGATGATACCTTCCTTGTCACTACCACTGATGATATATCATCTCTATATACCAAGATGACCACAATACCTTGTTTGCTGATTAGGGTGAAGAGAGAGTGATCAGCTTCAGACTTCACAAAACCTCTTCCATTAAGAGTTGTACTCAACTTATGGTACCAGACTCTTGGGATTGTTTCAAGCCATAGATTGCTTTCTTCAACATCAGAACATTTCCTGGTTTGACCATACTTTCTAGGCCAGGAGGTGGTCACATCTACACTTCATCTTCCAACTCTCCTTCTAGAAAGGCATTCTTCACATCCATCTGCCATATATCCATTCTAAGTTGACAGCAAGAGATAAAAGGATCCTTATAGTATGAAGCTTGGCCACTGGTGCAAAAGTATCCAGATAATCTTCTCCATAAACATGAGGGTATCCTCTTGCAACTAGCCTCGTTTATCTCCTCTCTGGTTTCCCATTGGCTAGGTATTTGATGGTGTATAGTAGGCAACTTTTCACAGCTTTCTTCCCTTTGGGAAGTTCATTTTCAAAACATGTATCATTCTTGATCATGGCATTAACCTCATCTTCAACAGACTTTCTCCATTCCTCATGTTGTATAGCTTCTTCATAAGATCTTGGAATGTATTCCTGATCCAAGTCCCCAATGAAAACTTGATGCTCTTCTAGGTATTGAGCCAGAGAACATATTGCACTTGGTGGATGAGCCACTGCTTCAACATTGAAGTAAACTCTTGTATTGATCCATTTTGAAGCATGTCTTTTAATCCTTGTACTCCTTCTCAAGGGCTGTATCTGATCAGGTTCTGCTTCATTTGCCTCACTTGGATCACCTACTTGTGTTTGATCCTCAGTTTCTGATTCTGATGGCATTGATGGTATCTCATTTTGATCATGATCTCCTGAGTTCTCTTCAGGTTGTTGACCATTCTCATTGCTCCCCTCATGATCAGGATGAGTAGCTTCAATGTCTTCCTCAACCTCTTCTACAGCTTGAGCTAGTGCCTTATTGACCTTCTTTGATTCCTTTGGTAAACTGATGCCAAGCCTCTCCAAGTTCAATCTCAGGTTGTTAGCTCTATCAGAGGCAGACTGAGATAGATCTTGGAGATCACCCCAACTCTTCTCTTCCTAGTAGCCTCTTGATTCCATAAACTTAACATCCCTGGAGACCAGGACTCTCCTTGTCTCTGGTACATAACATTTGTAGCCTTTTTGATGTGTTGAGTATCCAATGAACATTGCCTTTGTGCTTCTAGCCTCTAGTTTGTTTCTTAATTCTTCTGGAACTAAAACAAAACACATACACCCAAACACACGAAGATGATCTATGGATGATTCAGTTTTGTTGAGTACCTCATATGGAGTGGAATCGTAAAGTACTTTTGTAGGTGTGCGGTTGATTAAGTAAGTAGCAGTGACCACTGCATCTCCCCAAAACCTTTTAGGTATGTTGGTGTGGAACATTATGCTCCTGGCCACCTCCATTAAGTGTCTGTTCTTCCTTTTGCCACACCATTTTGTTGGGGCGTGTAGGGGCAACTAGTTTGGTGAATAATTCCATGGGAAGCTAGATGTTGTTTGAAGGTCGTGCTAGTGTATTCACCACCATTATTTGATCTAAGAATTTTGATCTTAACATTGAAGTGGTTAGTGATATAGTTCTGGAAATTGTTAAAAGCTTCTAACACCCTATCTTTTGATTGCAACAAAGTGATCCATGTGTACTTAGATTTTTCATCTATAAAGGTCACAAAATACCTATGTTGATCTCTAGATACACATGGTGCAGTCCACACATCAGAATGGATTAAATCAAAGCAATTATCATAGATGGTCACTGATTTAGGAAACACACTTCTACAATGTTTTCCTAGAATGCAAGCTTCACAATCACTTTTAAAAGAAATACTAGGCAACAAAATGTTTAAGGCACGAGAGTGAGGATGTCCTAGTCTAGCATGCCAAAAAACATCTTTAGGGAATTCAGAAACATAATTAAAAGCACATGATAAATCAGAAGCTGGTCGAGTGTCCTCAAGCAGGTACAAGTCCCCCTTGGTCACAGCTTTTCCAAGCAACTTACTAGATTCAATATCCTTAAAATAGACATCATTAGGAGTGAAGGTAACATGACACTTCAAGTCATTAGTGACTTTCTTAACAGACAATAAGTTTGAAGCAAAAGTAGGCATGTAGAATACCTTAGATACTTTGTCAAACAATTCCAGATCACCTACTCCTCTTATTGGAATTTTATCACCATTTGCTATCATCACATTACCTAAGGAAGGTTCTACATTAGTAATCAGACTTGAGTTACTAATCAAATGATGAGAAGTACCAGAGTCTATAACTAATGGTCTAGCATATTTTAGAGCATTCATTGAACTACCAGCAATGTGAGAAGCATTTAGTGAGATACCAAGAGTTCTAGGGTTACCAGAGTGTTCTTTCAAGGCCTTGATGAGAGCATCTAAGTCAGACCTCTTGATAGACTCATCTTGATGATTCCTCGCAATGGGGTATGTTGATGTAGAGGCCATGGCTCTTCCCATACCAGCATTGGAACATACTGAGTTTGGACTTGCAGGTTCAACTCCATCATTTGAGAAGTGAGCTCTAGCATCCATGAACTGAGATCGTGGCTCTTTGAATTTGTTTGGTATTAGGTGAGGATGAAGGATCCAGCACTTGTCTTTCATGTGGCCTTTCTTCTTGCAATGGTCACAGATCAAGACTTTCCAATCATCTTGCTTATACACTCCCTTGTTTGCCACTGCTTCAGCTTGATGGACCATAACTGGTTCTCCCTTGCTTCCAAACAAC
Source organism: Moricandia arvensis (assembly GCA_905132765.1). NCBI lineage: Eukaryota > Viridiplantae > Streptophyta > Magnoliopsida > Brassicales > Brassicaceae > Moricandia > Moricandia arvensis. The sequence continues at coordinate 16,620 of CAJHQP010005760.1, read as the reverse complement.
CCCAATGACCCATCTTCCTTCTGAATTTGAGCACAAACTTCATCAAGGGTAGGTAACTTGTCAGCTCGCAGAATATGCTTGATGAGGTCATTATAGGTTGGGTTGAGAGTCAGCGGCAACCCAAAGACCTTATCTTCTTCACGCCTAGCATTCAGTGTAGAGGGGTCAACAGAGTGTAGTCTGAGCATCTCCAGCTCTGCCCACAAGGATCTGAACTTGCCAAAGTTAGTTTGAAACTCCATGTCAGCTTGACTTAGAGCATTGATGGCTCTTTTTACTTCAAACACTCTAGTACGGTTGGAAGCATTTTCATAAACCTTGTAGAGAGTTTCCCATAGTTTTTGGCAGTCTCACAGTATGAATAAGACTCCAAGATAGCTGGTTCCAAAGAGCTTTAGATAAGAGAGAGCGCCATCTGATCTTCTTGCACCCATTTTTCTTCATCAGTAACCACTATCTCCTTTCCATATTCTCCTTGGATGATCTGCTTTGGAGCTGCTCTAGTGGAGACATGACTCCATAATCCTCTTCCTCCAAGGGCAGTTTTCACCAATATGGACCACAAGAGGTAGTTAATCCCCTTTGTCACAGGTATGGTAACAGATTTGTTGTTCTCCATCTTTCACTCTCTTAAACCCCGAAGAACAAAGAGTGAATCTTGAAGAAAAATGGAACAAGAACAGAGTATAAAGCTTTGCAGAACTAAGTAATAGGGTCAAGGGCTTTGTTTCTCTGATACCATGATAAAAAAAGAGAAGATTTGAGCTTGATTGTATGAAGAACACCGGAGAAAATGAAGAACACTTGAAGAGAGAGAAAAGAGGATTCGAAAGAGAGAGAGAGAGAGAGAGAGAGAGAGAGAGAGAGAGAGAGAGAGAGAGAGAGAGACCAAGAAAAGAAAGATGAGGAAACTATATTCATTGCTTAATTTCGGTTACAAAGAGGTCTTTAAATAGAAGTAAGACATAAAGTAGGAATTAATAAACAAATGGCCTCTAAAGATCCTCTGGTATGGGTCAGGGCACACTCCGTTGGACAAAAAGGGAAACTTTTGCTCTGATCTGGGTCAGGGCACACTCAGTTGGACAGAATAGGACAGCTTCTTTGTTTCTTTCTTCCTTGGAAAAGCATGTGACTTTGTTTTGTCACCAAGCTCCAACGGCTTCATCAGGTTGATTCCTCTTTTTATTTCATTCCAGAGCTTAGGGAGACCAGAGAAGATATTTAAACTCGTCCCACTCCTTTACTTGCCTTCCAAGATACTCTTAGGTCAAACTGTACGGACATACTTGTAGGTCAAGTTGTACGGACAGACCTGTAGGTCAAGCTGTACGGACAGACTTGCATCTTAAGTTAACTTGAATTTGCCTCTCTATTATTCCTTATTGTTTCAACCTCATTATTTCTTCATGTCAACAAAGACAAGTTCCTACTCAAGCAATCGATACAGTTGAAGATGGTATCCATGTTGATCATGAGTGGGGCAACCAACCAGAACCAGAAGGAACAATGCAGCATGAAGGTTATGAAAGTCATGATCAACCTGATCCAGAACAATCTCAACCTCATCAAGATGAGGACACTGAACAACAAGTGCAAGTGCAACCATTGACAACGCGCACTAGTATTGGGCATGATCCAGAAACCTGGAAAAATAAAAGGGTGTACTTCAATTCCAATGCAGTAGCTCATCCCACTAAGGCAGTTTTTTTCTTTGGCCCAAAATCCAGAAGAACATCAAGTCTTCATGAGTAATGTAGATCAAAATTACCTCCCAAGAACTTATGAAGAAGCAATGGCGGATGATGAGTGGAGAGCATCAGTTGAGGATGAGATCAATACCATTATCAAGAATGCTACCTGGTTTGAACTGAGCTTCCCAAAGGCAAGAAAGTTGTAACCAGTCGCCTAATCTACACCATCAAGTATCTAGCTAATGGAAAGCCAGAAAGAAGAAGACAAGGCTGGTAGGAAGGGGAGTCACTCAGACTTATGGAGAAGGTTACTTGGATACTTTTTCAGCAGTAGCAAAGCTCCACACATACTCTCACTTGCAACTAACTTAGAGTGGGATCTATGACAAATGGATGTGAAGAATGCCTTTCTTCAAGGAGAACTAGAAGATGAAGTCTACATGCGCCCTCCTCCAGGTCTAGAAGACATGGTCATACCAGGCAATGTGTTTAGACTCAAGAAGGGTACCTATGGGCTGAAGCAATCACCAAGAGCTTGGTACCATAATCTCAGCACTACCCTTAATGGAAAAGAGTTTAGTCGATCTGAGGCAGACCATACTCTATTTACTCTCACAAGCCAAAAAGTATAGTAGTCATCCTTGTGTATGTTCATGATATCATCATCACAGGGAGTGACAAAGAAGGTATACAAACCACTAAAGCTTACTTGAAATCTGTATTTGATATTAAGGATTTGGGTGAGCTAAACTACTTTCTTGGAATCGAAGTATGCCGATCTAAAGAGGGCTCTTCTTATCCCAAATAAAGAATACACTTGATCTCTTGAATGGAGCAGGTATGCTTTGAGAGAAACCAGAAAAGACTCCACTTGAAGATGGCAATAAAATCTTGCGTGAGGGGGAGTATGAAGCAACACCATTTGATGATCCAAAACAATAGAGAAGACTAGTGTGTAAGCTTATCTACTTAACCATCACCAGGATATTTGTTTTGCTGTGAACCAGGTGAGCCAGCCTATGCAAGTTCCAAAGGTTCATCACTGGAAAATGGTTGAAACAATACTTAGATTCTCAGTGGAGCTCCTGAACAAGGAGTATGGATGGGATGTAATGGTAACACAAAAGTGGTAGGATATTGTGATGCTGATTGGACAGGAGACAGGAATAATAGGAAGTCCACCACTGGCTATTGCACATTCATTAGAGGCAATCTGGTCACATTGAAAAGCAAGAAATAAAAGGTGGTGTCATTTTCAAGTGTTGAAGCTGAATATAGAGCCATGAGGAAGCTTACAATTATCAAAGCTGAATATAGAGCCATGAGATCACCTCTCCAATCACAACGCATTGTGACAACCAGGAAGCCATACATATAGCCTCAAACTCAGTGTTCCATGAGAGGATGAAACACATTGAGGTAGACTGCCACAAAGTGAGACAAATGGTGATCCAAGGAGTGATCTTACCATGCTACACTAGGAGTGAGGATCAGTTAGCAGATATCTTCACTAGAGCAGCAAGTACAAAGGTGTGTGAGTCCATCTATCCCAAGCTTGGACTCATTGACATCATACAGGAGTAAACCCTTTGCCATGGAGCTTCTACTCTTTTTCCTTTGTATGTTTTTATCCCATTGAGTTTTACATACTAAGGTTTTAATGAGGGAAGTCTTCTTGGTTCCAAGCTTGACCATTGCATTGGGTCAAGCTTGAGGGGGAGTATTGATTAGTAAGAGAATAAAGAGACGACATGAAGTGTTTAACATGAAGGAAAGAAGAGATCAGAAAAAGAGAGAAAACATGCATCTCAAGTTGGACCGCACACCATGGACGGACAACCCTAACTCCACATGTGACCTAACGTGTCTTGGAAGTGAAGGAACTGAAGGGAAGTCGACCAAGAGGTTCTAGAAGCAATAGAAGACCGTTACACTCGCTTGGACCAAGTGGGAGCATTTGAACAAGAGTCACATGTCTAAGATATCACTTCGGTTGAAAGTGAGATAACTTTATCTTCATCATAAATCTATGATATTAATTCAATTACAGAGTGATTTTCCACTGATTTATGAATCCAAATCAAGATTATTACATCGTGATTCATTCTGGTTTGCTTAGAATCAATTAGAAATTACCAAATCTCCAAACATGATAAACTGGAATCACTTCGGTTGAAAGTGAGATAACTTCTTCTTCATAACCCATATGATATTGATTTAACTTCAGGGTGATTATCCATTGATTAATGATTCAAAATAAAGCTTCTGACATAGTGATTTATATTTTTTTATTAGAATCGTGAAGAAATTGCTAAATCTTCACACATGTTATATTGGAATTAAGTAGGTTGAAAGTAGGCTAACTTCTTCATCATAAATTCTATGATATTGATTCAAATTTTGGGTGATTCTCCACAGATTTTGAGTCCAAATAAAGCTTCGCAAATAGTGCTTCACTCTTTTTTGATTAAGATCAAAAAGATATTGCCAAATCTCCAAACATGATAAACTAGAATCACTTCTGTTGAACGTGGGATAACTTATTCATCATAACTCCTATGATATTGATTCAACTTCAGGCTGATTCTCCACTTATTTATGAATCCAAATCAAGCTTATATATAGTGATTCATTCTGGTTTGATTATAATCAATAAGAAATTGCCAAATCTCCAAACATGGTAAACTGGAATCACTTCGGTTGAAAATGGGATAACTTCTTCATCATAACTCCTATGATATTTATTCAAGTTAAGGGTGATTCTCCACTGATTTATGAGTCCAAACCTAGCTTAATACATCGTGATTCATTCTGGTTTGATTAGAAACAAGAAGAAATTGCCAAATCTCCAAACATGGTAAACTGGAATCACTTTGGTTGAAACTAGGACAACTTCTTCATCATAACTCCTATGATATTTATTAGAGTTAAGGGTGATCATTCACTGATTTTCAAGTGAAAATCTAGATTCATACATCATGATTCACTCAAGAAGAAATCGCCAAATCTCCAAACATGGTAAACTGGAATAAGAAACGTTGAAAGTGGGATAAGTTCTTCATCAAAACTCCTTTGATATCGATTCAACTTTAGGGTGATTCTCCTCAGATTTAATATTTAAATAAAGCTTCCATACATCATGATTCATTATGGTTTGATTAGAATCATGAAGATATTGCCAAATCTCCAAAAAGGGTAAAATTAAATCAATTCGGTTGAAAGTTGAATAACTTCCTCATCATAATTCCTATGATATTGATTCAACTTCAGGGTTATTCTCCAATGATTGACGATTCCAAATGAAGCTTCTTAAACCGTGATTTATTCTGATTTGATTAGAATTAAGAACAAATTGACAACTTCGGTTAGAAAGTGGGAGAAATGAAGCTTCATACATTATGATTCCAAATGAAGCTTCTTACATTGTGATTCATTCTTTTTTATTAGAATCAAAAAGAAATTGCCAAATCTCGAACATGGTAAAGTGGAATCACTTTGATTGAAAGTGGGATATTTATTCATCATAACTCATATGATATTTATTCAACTACACGGTGATTCTCCATTGATTTATGAGTCCAAACCAAGATTTTTACATCTTAATTCTTTCTGATTTGATTAGAATTAAGAAAAAATGTGCAAATCTCCAAACATGGTAAACTGGAATCACTTCGGTTGAAAGTTGGATAACTTCTTCATCATAACTCCTATGATATTTATTTAACTTCAGGGTTATTAACCACTGATTTATGAGTCCAAATTAATCTTCTTAAATCGTGATTCATTCTGGTTTTATTATATTCAACAAGAAATTGTCAAATATCCAAGCAGGGTAAACTGGAATAACTTCGGTTGAAACTGGATAACTTCTTCATCATAACTCCTATGATATTGATTCAAATTAAAGGTGATTCTCCACATATTTATGAGTCCAATTCCAGCTTCATAGATCGTGATTCATTCTTGTTTGATTAGAATCAAGAAGAAATTGCCAAATCTCCAATCTGTTAAACCTGAAGTGATAAATAAATCACTAAAGGTCATGTGCAAAGTTAGGGCCAAACCTCATTAGAAGTTATATCTAGGAATAAGTAGGGTCCAGAAGGTTATGCTAAGCAAGTTAAAGGTTGAAGAAGGGCTTATGATCAAGAATAAAGTGTTTGGGAAGATTTGGGAGTAATTGGACGAATGTGCAAAAATAGGGTCGACCGTACGGACGGTACGGACATGATCGACCCAAAACACTTCCACTTCGACCTTAAACACCATTTGGGCGAAGTGTGTGGACAGGCGGTCCGTACACCATCCGTACATTTGAGCAATTGTGCAGTTTTGGGATTAGCTTCGGTTTAATCAATTTAAACCGAACTAAAGCAATTCTCTTGTGATTGTTTAAGGTGGCAAGACGATGTTTGGGTCGAAATGGATCAGAAGAATATGGTGGTCAAGATCCTTATCCAGACTGAAAAGGCAAGCATTAATCTGAACTGATCATTAGAAAGGTGCATGGCCATTGGCGGCCGATTCTTGGCCAAGTTCTCCTTAGGAGCGCCCAGGCTGTCACCAGCCTGTATGAAAACCATCTGACTTCATCCAAACGGTCCATCCTCTCAAATCCTATCAGAACTTAGATGTAGGTTAATTTTTTGCTGATTGTATTGCTATAAAAGCCATAAGTGGCGAGTGTAAACATTAAGTGAATGAGTGGGGTTTTCCCCTCCTCCTACTTAATGGTTCTCTAATTCTCACGAATCTCTCTTCAGTCTCCTTATTCTCTCATCCACAATCTTCACTCTTCCATCAAGTCTCTTTCATTCTCGTTGATACAAGACAGGGTCAAACCTTTAAGGTTGAATCATCACACACACGACCTGTACTCTGAAAATCTCACATGGTATCAGAGCCAGGTTCATCAGAACTTGGTTCCCAGCATCCGCAAGCTCAAGCTCACTCCCATGCCATTTCTAAACTGATGAAGAAGCTTCTGTCCAGCCGGTCATTTAAACTCTTCAAGATGAAAACTTTCTCATCCATGGCGTGTCCAGAAGCTATTCTCAGTCCATCCTTCTCTCTCATGTCTGTCATGGAGAAAGAAGGCCAATGGAAGCTTTTCCAAGCAATTCTTCTCCACTGTCCAAGGAGAAACCTTTCAAGAAGGAAGCTTTCAACTTGTATCCTTTTGTGGCGACGCAAATATGGAGAAAGTTGGTGTCTTTGGCATGATGGGTTCAAGGAGCAAAGTCACACAAAGAAGGAGATGTTGGTTCGCAAACCAACAACCCAGGTCTGACCAGTCATGATGTGTGTTACCTTGGAGGTACAAGGAACCAGTGCAGGTTCCTTGAGAGTAAGCTAAACCTTCTTCCCGTGTGAAAAGCTTGTGTCTTTATGAAATGGTTGTGTGGTGATGTGTGTTTGGAAGAAAGAGGACTATTAAAGATTGCTTGATCAATATTGCCTAGAATCTTTCCCTTAAATGCTAATAAAGTCTTGTTAATTGCTTGAAAGTTTAAATGCTTAAATTCCAGTTCTTAAAAGAAGTCTTGTTAGGATGACAGATTGACTTTCTAGTTGGTTAAGACAGAGAGAATTGCCTAAATTCTTTGAAATGGTGGCTGATCATTCTTAGTATTTAGAGAAGTAAAGCTTGCAAAAATAGAACTTAATAAATAAACTTGTTTCTGTCTTGTGTAATGCTTGAGAAAGACATTGGTGATCAAGACCTAAGGATTAAGGCTTGGTCCCAATGCAATTGTGTCTTATCTTGCTGGAGTTTGAGTGGTGTTTTCAGGTTCACAAGAAGTACTTACCCATCACTAAACCGAGAGCAAGAGGAAGACTTGCCCATTGAGAAGCAATGGATAGATTGCTTGTGTGTAGAGCTGGTGGTGTTAAGACACTGCTGTGGAAGTGGTATGCTGCTGGTTCAAGAGATGCACAAGTAGGTGTGGTCATCACTTAAGTCCAGAAGAGACAGGTGACCAAAGGCACTGGAGTTAAAGAAATGGTGAACACGGTTTTAAAACTCTCTTGATCTCACTTCAACTTTGGACCAAAATCTCAACCAGACTTGAGAAAGGAACCTAAGTGAGTTACCAGAAGTACCATCAAGCTCAGTGACTTGTTTCATATTCACTATTGCAAGTCCAAGAAGAAGACCAACCAGGTCATTAATCAAGAGGTTGCATTGGTGGTTCATGTGAGGGTTAAGCATCAAGTCCGAAGAGGATGGAGGTGTTCCTCATTAGACGTGTCATGAGGTTTCTTGTTAAGAAGTAATGACTAAAGAAGAGTTGCAATGGGGGTTAAGCATCAAGTCCGAAGAGGATGGAGGTGTTCCTCATTAGCTGTGTCATGAAGCTGCCTGTTGAGCAATAATGCGAGAAGAGTTAGGTTAAACCCAACAAGAAACATTGAACAGTGTCAATGGAGGTTTATGGAAGCAGCTCAGATTCCTTGGTTGTAAGCAAACCTCCTGACCCTTAATAAGAGCTTATGCTTTATTTGATTATGCATTGAGTGGTGTTTGTCCCAGGATCTCCTTGCTTGTTTATTGCATTTTTTGTGTTACTGGTTGCTTCTGCCATAGCTTATCCGTGATAGATGTCCTGAAGCATTTAGAAGATTGTGTAAGCTCTAGCATCATGGTTTTGATAATCTGTCTTAAGCATCAGAGTAGTTGTTTAGTAATGACTTGTGTATTGTCATAACTCTATTTGCCATAATTGTGTTATAGATTGAGTAGTTTGTCTCAGCTATTTTCATTGTGATATTGAGAAGCTGTTTTGCATTTGCATAAGTATATAGGTTCTGTTTCAAACCGAGTCATGTTGTCTTGTTTTTTTTTGCTAATGTCTTAGCTAATCCCTCATGTGTTCTAGTAGAATTTATAAGCATGTCTAAGCTACTGGTCTTATGGTTTTGATTAAGCTAATGTTTATTAGTATCTGTTGCATTGTCATTTTGCCTTGATCTGTTTGTCATTTGCGGATTGAATCTGTTGCATTCATATATGGTGCATTTAAAATCTAGCCTAACCTAGTTGCAAGTGCATTGTTTTCACGCTTGCATATCATCTAGAGAGATTAATTCTGCTTAAATCTTGTTCTTGTGGTTTGCTGGTTTCAAAAGTTTCGATCGGTTGAGGCATTGGTGATCAAACCAGATGTGTGATCTTGGTTTGGTCCCAATGGGATGATCTAATCTTGCATTGAGTTGTGGTGATGTTAGGTACACAGGAAGTGATACAGCGACAACCAAATCAAAAGTAACAAGAAAAATGTTTATTGCCATTTCATAGCTTCACTGGACGATTCAGTCCCCAAACTACAGGAAGTATAGTGTGATTGAGTATGCAATGAGAGGTTGATGCCATTGTGTGATACCACTTGGACGCATAAGTCCCAAAGTCTACAGAAAGTGTAGAGTGGGATATCATGCAATAAGAGACTACCATGTGAGGGCTCTTAAGGTGATTCAAACACCATTAGTTCATGGTATAAGGAAGAGAGCCAAAACTTACAAGGGTTAGGACATCAGGTCTAGTAAAGACTGATGGTTCCATTAAGCCATGGAACTGCATACACTCATCTTGAAAGCTTAGCTCCTCTCCTAGTCTCGAGTTAAGCTTGAGGGGGAGTCTTAATGCATTGTCCATGGTCCAGTATCAAGCCTGTGCGAGGACTTCAACAAAGGATCATTCAAGCGGGTCTAGGCACTGGTGTGTCTATACAAAGAGGCTGTTCAGAGCAGTCTTGGTTGTGTGTGTATGAAAGCTAAGTTCAATGCGGACTCATGGCGAGGTGATTGAAACTGAAGCTTAAGGATCCACACAACCTCCCATCAAGTTGGTGTTGCCATGAAGAGGTTGCAACTGGCCGAGTGTGCGGGATTCAAGTGACATACCAATCAAGTCACTCCTCACCAAACAAAAAGGGAAGTAGCTTGAACTCAATTCAATTCAAGTCATTCATCATTTCTTTTCAAATCTCGGAATGATACTTAAAATGTTGATTTGATTGGCTCTAACTGCTTTAGTTAAATGGATGTGGAACTGTGCATTTGCCTTAGTTCAAACTATCATCGATATCTTGCATCATTTAGAAGAATGTCTAAGTTGCTTGTGTCACTGTTTTTGTTTAGACTATTGTGTTTTGCTTAAGGTTCTTTCTGGTTGAACCCAATTAAATATTTGATAAGTACTGATGAACATTTGGGATAATGTATCAGGTACCATTGCTTAAGCCTCACTGAAGATGATCATGGTAGTTTCCTAGCTTTCCTAAGGTGGCTTTGAAGTCAGTTGAGAGGGGGAGACCCAAACCAAATTTATGAAGAGGTCAAGCTAAGTTCTATGTGTGTGCAAGCCATGAGTTGTTTCTGCACCTGTTTAGGCCATGATCCAGAGTCCTTTGTGTCCAACCACACTAGTATAAGGCACAAAGGCTCAATTGTCAATCCCTAGGACTTGAAGGATCTTACTCTTTTCCTTATCAAGGTTTTATCTCTAAGGACGGTTTTCTTTCGTAAGGTTTTTAATGAGGACAGACTTCATGGTTCCAAGCTTGACTTAGGATCTCTAGAGTCAAGCTTGAGGGGGAGTGTTAAACCTGAAGTGATAAATAGATCACCAAAGGTCATGTGCAAAGTTAGGGGCTGAACCTCACTGGAAGTTCTATCAAGGACTAGGGAGGGTCCAGAAGCTTATTTAAGCAAGTTCAAGGTTCAAGAAGGGCTTATGATCAACTTTTCTCTAGAGGAACAAATATCCCCAAAATAAATTATCTATGTTGATGTATTCTCTTTAACTGAATTGATCTTGTTCTTGTGACTCCATCTATTTCCTCCAGGCTCAAACACAACATGTTTCAATCCCCATTCGTTTCTTCACAGCTCCACTTCTCTGGTCTTGTTCCAAAGAAGAGGACTGATCAGAAAAATACCCATGAATGTCTTTTGGAAATAACATGGATCAAAGACAATCAGTTGATTCATTCCATGATCTTCTTGTGGTTCCTTGGGTGACTCATCTTCTGTCATATCCAGTCTGAAAGGAACCATTTCGTCCATGACTGCTTGATCATCTTTCTAAATGATTGTTGGAATCTTGCTTTGATCTTCTTAAATAATAGTTGTTAAGGCAGAGAGAATTTCCCAAACTCATTTTAATGGTGGCTGATAATTCTTAATATTTAGAGAAGTAAAGCTTTTAAAGAATAAAACTTGATAAATAAGCTTGTTCTGTCTTGTGTAATGCGTGCGAAAGACATTGGTGATCAAGACCTAAAGTTTAAGGCTTGGTCCCAATGCATTTGTGTCTCATCTTGCTGGAGTTTGAGTGGTGTTTCATGATCACAAAAAGTACTTGCCCATCACTAAACCGAGAGCAAGAGGAAGACTTGCCCATTGAGAAGCAATGGAGAGATTGCTTGTGTGTAGAGCCGGTGGTGGTAAGACACTGCTGTGGAAGTGGTATGCTTCTGTCTCAAGAGACACAAAAGTGGGTGTGGTCATCACTTAAGTCCAGAAGAGAGCGGTGACCAAAGGCACTGGAGTTAAGGAAATGGTGAACACGGTTTTTAAAACTCTCTTGAGCTTACCTCAAGTTTGGACCCAAATCTCAGCGAAACTTGAGAAAGAAACTCAAGGAGCTACTAATAGTATCATCAAGCTCAGTGACCTGTTTCATATTCATTACTGCAAGTCCAGTAAGAAGACCAACCGGGTCAGAATCAAGAGGTTTCATTGGTGGTTCGTGTGAGAGTTAAGCATCAAGTCTAAAGAGGATGAGGTGTTCCTCATTAACCGTGTCATAAAGCTGCCTGTTAAGCAGTAATAACCAAAGAAGAGTTGGGGTTAAACCCAACAACAAACATTGAACTGTTTCCATGGAGGTTGAAGGAATCAGCTCGGATTCCTTGGTTGTAAGCAAACCACCTAAACCTTAATAAGTGCTTATGCTTATTTGAATATGCATAGAGTGGTGTTTGTTCCAGGATCTCATGGCTTGTTTATTGCATTTTCTTGTGTTACTGTTTGCTTTTGCCATAGATGTTGAGCATTTAGAAGAATGTCTAAGCTCTTGCATCATGGTTTTAATAATCTGTCTTAAGCATCAAAGTGTTTATTTAGTAATGATTTGTGTATTGTCATAGCTCTAATTGCCATGAATGTGTTGTAGGATTGAGTATAATGTCTCTGGTACTTGCATCTTGAGTATTGGTAGGCTGTTTTGCATACATAAGCATTTAGGTAGTGATTCAATCCGGTTCAGTGTTGCTTGGATGTTGATGACATAGTTAATCCATCCGAGATATCAAGTAGGATTTAGAAGTATGTCTAAACTACTTGAAACTATGGTCTGGAAGAAACTATTTTTCATTAACATGTCTAGTTGTTTTGTGCATTTTGTTTAGGCTATTTTTAAATTGATCATATAAGTGGTTAGTTCATAAAGATTGAATCTAGTGCATCCATGTAGTTGCTGTCCAAGTTCGTTGCATTCACATATGGTGCATTTAAAATCCAACCTAGTTGGAAGTGCATTGTTTTTCAAGCTTGCATTGCATCTAGAGAAGTTAAATATTCTTAAGTTTTGTCCTGTGGTTAGATGGTTTCAAGAGTTTTGTTTTGTTGAGGCATTGGTGATCAAACCAGATGTGTAATCTTGGTTTGGCCCCAATGGGATGATCTAATCTTGCATTGAATTGTGGTGATGTTAGGTACACAAGAAGTGATACTGTGACAAACCAAATCAATGTAACAAGAAAAATGTTTATTGCCATTTCATAGCATCACTGGAAAAGTCAGTCCCCAAACTACATGAAGTGTAGTGTGATTGAATATGCAATGAGAGGTTGATGCCATTGTGTGATACCACTTGGACGCATAAGTCCCAAAGTCTACAGGAACAGAGTGGGATACCATACAATGAGAGACTACCTTGTGAGGGCCCTTAAGGTGATTCAAACACCATTAGCTCCTGGTATAAGGAAGAGAGCCAAAACTCACAAGGGTTAGGACATCAAGTCTAGTAAAGACTGATGGTTCCTTAAGGCCATGGAACTCCAAACACTCGCAAGCTTAGCTCCTCCCCTAGTCTCGGAGTTCATCTTGTGGGAGAGTCTTAATATGCATTGTCCATGGTCCAGTATCAAGCCTGTGCAAGAAATTCAACAAAGGATCATTCAACCGGGTCTAGGCAGTGGCGTGTCTATGCAAAGAGGCTGTTCAGAGCAGTCTTGGTTGTGTGTGTAGGAAAGCTTATTTCAATGCAGCCTCTATGGTGAGGTGATTTAAACTGAAGCTCAAGGATCCCCATAACCTCCCATCAAGTAGGTGTTTCCATGAAGAGGCTGCAACTGGCCGAGTGTGAGGGATTCAAGTGACAAACCAATCCAGTCACTGCTCACCAAACAAAAAGGGAAGTAGCTTGAACTAAATTCAATTAAAGTCAATCATAATTTCTTTCAATTCTCGGAATGATACTTAAAATGTTGATTGGATTGGCTATAACTTCTTTAGTTAAATGGATGTGGAACTGTGCATTTTCCTTAGTTCAAACCATCATCGATATCTTGAATCATTTAAAAGAATGTCTAAGTTGCTTGTGTCACTAATTTCGTTTAGACTATTGTGCTTTGCTTAAGGTTCTTTCTGGTTGAACCCAATGAAATATTTGATAAGTACTGATGCACATTTGGGATAATGAATCAGGTAACATTGCTTGAGCCTCACTGAAGATGATCAAGGTAGTTTCCTAGCTTCTCTAAGGTGGCCTTGAAGGATCGTACTCTTTCCTTATCAAGGTTTTATCCCTAAGAAGGGTTTTCTTTTGGTAAGTTTTTAATAAGGATAAACTTTAGGGTTCCAAGCTTGACTTAGGATCTCTAGAGTCAAACTTGAGGGGGAATGTTAAACCTGAAGTTTTAAATGGACCACTAAAGGTCATGTGAAAATTTAGGGCCAAACCTCACTAGAAGTCTGATCAAGGACTAAGGAGGGTCTAGAAGCTTATGCTAATCAAGATCAAGGTTCAAGAAGGGCATATGATCAAGAAGGAAGTATTTGGGAAGATTTGGGAGCCACTGGACGAATGTGCAAATTAGGGTCGACCGTATGGACTGTATGGACTGTACGGACCGTACGGACATGGTTGATCAATTCTCTTATGGATCGACTATTTGGGCAAGTTTGGGCAAAGGTCGAAGTGTACACCGTCCGTACGGTCGGAAAATTGTGCAGTTTGGGATTTCCTTATGTTTAATCAATTTAAACCAAACAAAAAGCAATTCCCTTGTGACTGTTTGAAGATAAGGAGGTAAGTGGATGTTTGGTCGAAATGGATCAGAAGGAATATGATGTTCAAGATGCTTATCCAGACTTGAAAGGCACGCATGAATCTCGACTGATCATTGGAAAAATGCATGGGCATTGGTGGCCGGTTCCTGGCCAATTTCTTCTTAAGGAGCGCCCAGGCTGTTGCAGGCCTGTCCAAGCGCTTGGGCTCTCCTGTCTACCAACTCAAACCGAGGCTCCTATTCTTGTTGACCTCCACATGTTTAGGGTTTAATTGTCTTCAGCTCTTCTTATCTATTTAAAGGCTGTATTTTCGAATGTAATAAACCAGTGAGAGAGTGGGGTTTTCTCCTCCTCCTTAATCTTTTTGAGGTTCTAAGTATCTGTTCTTGAGTCTATTATTCTCTCGTTCTCCAAGTCTCACGAATATCTCTTCATTCTCCTTATTCTCTCATCAGCAACCTTCATTCTTCCATCAAGTCTCTCTTTCATTCTCGTTGATACAAGACAAGTCCGAACTTGTTGGGGTTGAATACCACACACATGATCTGTACTCTCAAAATCTCAGCAATATGCGTAGGTGAGAGTATCACGTCCCTGAATACTCTCCAACAATTGTGATGATGAAACAAGAAGTTGATTGAGTTGATAATTCTAAGAGATGTGGAATGACTCCTAGACTATCTTGGTCTGCTTGTAAATGTAGAATCGAAATCAAAACATAAACAAGGCAAACAATGATCAAACAGATTCAGAGAATACTAGGGTTTTTAGAAAAGAGTATGATGTTTTATTCAGAGATTTCGACCAGAATATAAAAGAGAAGAGATTGTACAAGCACAACTTTTTGGAAACACACGAAACAAATAAAAGAAGACTAAGTCAAACTTGAAAATAAGAAAAGGCTCCTGGTTTATTCTTTCACGAAATTTAGGATAGAAAATGGGCATAGATTATCAAGAGGCTTTTTGTATAAATGTTGTGTCCAAGCCTCATTAAAAGCCTTGTTTGGAGAACCCAATGGGATAAAACCAAACCAAGGAAAAGAGTGGCAAGTCACAACACCTCTCTTGATGAATGTCTTAGATGGCTTAAATCACAACCAGAGTGGTTGGATAAGCACACTCTAGACTGTCCTGGATCGTGTTTAAGAATTGATGAAGAGTTTGCTGGAATCTTGCTTGTTTGGACCTAGTCATTGGACCAATTGGTACATTTAGATCCTTATCCTTTGTCTCCTAAGGTTCAGTTGTTCTTTAGCTCAATCTTTGATTTCCTTAAGCTCTGGTTCAAGCTGTTCCATCTCCTCAGTTCATTTGCTTTCCAAGATCACATCATCTGGTAACGTTAGTAGTAATGTTCATAATGCTTTAATCTCTATTCAATGCACATCTCAAACTGCTACTCCATTAATCATAGATTCAAGGGCGTTTCATCATATGATTAGGGATGCTAAACTGATTAGTAATGTTGAACCTGCTCTAGGCAGTGTGATGATTGCAAATGTGATAAGGACCCATTGAGGGGCAATAGAGAATTTAAATTGTATTGATAGAGAGTCTAAAGCTCTATACATGCCTACATTCACATCTAACTTGCTCTCAGTTTAAAACGGCGACTTGTGATCTTAATTGCCATGGGACTTTCAGTCCTAATGGTTTCATTTTCAGGATATTGAGATAAGTAAGATGATTGGGAAAGGGTGTGAGCAAAGTAGACCTTTATTTTCTGAAGATACCGAGGCTTAGATCAGATTTACCTTAAGCTTTTAATTCTGCTTCAGTTTTAAGATTCCAGTGTATTTTGGCATGCTAGATTAGGCCCAATCCTCACTCTCGTGGCTTAGGATTGATGTTGCATAAATCGTGTCTTTTAAGAATGATAGCTGGAAAGCTTGTATCCTTGGCAAACATTGCAAAACCGTTTTTTACTACATCAACCACCATTTATGAACACTGCTTTGATCTAGTTCAGTCAGATGTATGGACTGCACCTTGTGTCTCTATTGAAAACCATAAATACTTTGTCACATTTATAGATGAGAAATCAAAGGTTATAACTTGGCTAACTCTAATTCAATCTAAAGATAGGGTGTTAAGAAGCTTTTTATAATTTTTCAAAGATGTATCACTAATTCATTTCAATGCCAAGATTAAAATCTTTCGGTCAGACAATGATGGAGAGTAAACAAGTCATGCTTTCAAGAACCATTTAGCCAGACATGGAATCATTCATCAAACTAGTTGCCCTTACACACCATAGCAAAATGGGAATGGCAGAAAGAAGAATCGACATCTTATAGAGGTTGCAGGAGTATGATGTTCAACACTAATGTCCCAAAACGTTTTGGGGTGATGTGTGATGTCAGCATGCTATCTCAATAAAAGAACACCTACAAGGATTCTCCATGATGTCTCTCCCTATGAGGTATTAAATAAAACAAGACCCTCTCTTGATCATTTGCGTGTGTTTGGGTGTCTCTACTTTGTTTTGATTCCAGGAGGAAAAATAAATAAAGTTGAAGACCAAGAGTGTCAAAACAATATTCATTGGGTATTCAGCGAACCAAAAAGGATACAACTGGCTATGTACGCAGAGACTAGGAGGGTAATAGTATCAAGGGATGTTA